>JAQIXA010002747.1:0-16465 GCA_034699045.1 Nanhermannia cf. coronata Gr-Ori-00579 | reverse complement strand
AAATAAAATTTTAAATTTGTGTCGAGTGCATTTTCCTTGAAAGTTTTAAAAACATAACTTTTTCCAATATAACGACATATATACTAATAGATACTTACTGTATCTATCTATTATATATGTATAATAATAATAATCTAATACCTACCTACATACTATATAATGTATAGGCTAGTAGTTAGGGAATTGTATAGAGTAGGATTATAAACTTTAGATAAATATTTTCGATGATAACTTTTATAATTAAAAAAAGTACTCTTTTTTGTAACCTGATCTGAATAGAAAGTCTGAAAATATTTACCTCTGTAATTTTACTGTGCTAGAATTCTAAAAAAAAATATTTTTGTTCTAAATTTTATCATTACATTTTACATGTGAAATAAAAGAGACAATCTGGTGAATGCTGATATTTAATGAAATGACATACTTTATTCAGATTTATTAGTATACTTTATTAAGTACCTGGATTCACTATATTTGTGATAAAGGTAGAGAAAAAGGGCCTAACGGCTGATCCAGCTTTTTTAGATAGTTTTACATACATTTTCTGAAAATTTCAGACCTCTAGGTCAATAGAAAATTCTAGGTTTTTGTGTCAAATTTTGCATTAAATGCAATTGTTTTGAAACTCGAATTTTCATAAAATAAGAATAGTCATAGGCCCCTTTTTGTGTAACTAAAACGATCATAATTTTCTCTTTTTAGCCTAATTGCACTTTTTTTGGGGAAAAATTGAATATTTTTCAATATAAAAACTACACCTTCTAACTAACAAACACTTGGGATTTTGTTTTAAAAAGGCTCCGGTTTAATAGCAACCCTATTTTGGTTGAATTTACCCCCTTTTTTAGTATATTTACACAAATTTTAAAAAAATCCTAAACTAACCTGAACTAAAAAAAAATTTGGATTAATTTTCTACAGACCAAAAATATAGGGGTTAATTCAACCAAAATAGGGATGAAATTAAACCAATAATAGTTCTTTTAAAAATAGGTAGGTAGATATTAGATCTATCAGCAATATATATCTATATGATCCTAAATTGCAAAGTAAATGCAAGTTGAGAAGAAAAGTTCCCAGGATACTTTTTTATGGGATTAGCATTTTAGCTAATTACTTTTTCAGACTCTTCTAGTTCTAATCCCCAATATCCAAATATGTATCCAAGATATTTTAGATTAAACTCATTTCAAGTGTAGGTAGTATTGTAGTACCATACATAGCAAGGTAATCTAGAACAACAAGTAGTTACATGTCTTCATAAATTTCCATATTAAAATTTAACAAGATTTTACGTACAACATACGAGTAATATGGATATCTTGAACAATATCAGCTAACCTACATTAAAAAATTTGAAAAAATTCTAGAATTAAAAATTGATTTGCTATTTACTTTTATCCATATCGTAGTCAATCGTTCGTACCCATTTGTAGGTCTAGGTGTTCTGAATTGTTACATATTTTGACTTACATATGTACAAGTATCAGTGTCAGTGTCAGTGTCAGTGTCAGTAAACCAAAATTTTAGAACAATTTTCATAAATAGGTAGATCTGTATATTAGGATATTAAAATCATAAATAAATAGCTTTTTTTACAAGTCTGCTGACTACTACCTACAGTACAGATAGTAAGTATACATACAGTACCCTGCAAGTACCTATGAAATATCTAAATATTTTTTTAATATGCATTTTAATAAGTTTTTGATAAGTAAAATGCGCCTACTTATTGGTATGGTATATTTACTATTTAATTAAATGTTGTTTAATCGATAGGTTTAAAAAAATTCGGACTTTAGAAATAAGACTAATATTTAATGTACTACATGAATAGGTAGATATTATTTTTTAATGATTAATTATACTATGCTTAACTTTATGAATGATTCTTAAATGTCTTTAATCACGGCATGTTCTAATTCTAAATAGTAAATCTTAAATATATACTCCGTATTTAGGTACATATTTACAATGTTATGGTTTTAAGAAGCCTGGTCTTACGGCATTAGTTAATATAGAGAATCAAGTTTTAAAGTATAGATACTAACCCAATTGTCTGTTTTTTGGTTTTTTTGAGAATTTTATAAATATCTCTAGTAGACCTACGAATTATTAGAGGTCTGAGTTGAAATATCTAGCAGAAAAGTCAAATATGATCGAGAATTTGTCTTAAATAGTGAATAAATCATAAGGCCCATTTTCACGTGTCCTAATGTATATTTTAATGCCTTTTAAAATGCCTCAAGTGTCTTATTATATTATATAGTCTCTGAATAATTTTTTATTCTGTCCATCAAACAAACTATATTTGCTATTCATGTCATTATCCCCATATAAGTATGCAAAAATCGACCTTGAATTTTACTAGATATTTATATCCAGTTTTTGAGATATCTGTACTTTATCTCTATTAATATATATACCTAGGGTACTATTAAACATATAGTTTAGATTCAGGCCAGAAAAAAACACTATTTTATTCATAGAAAGATTCTTTTTGAGGTTTCAAAACCCTCGCACTTGAACTGAATTCTACATTCATTTCAAACTCAAACTAGCCAGACAAGACAAAAAATATCCTTTAGAGAATCAACAGAGCTAGAATTCAAAATTTCAAAAAGTCTGCTGAAATTCTGACAGACTTTTTTCAATAGAATTTTAATACAATTTGCATTACAAACAAAAAAGTGTGTAGATCCTTTGTAAGTACCTACTTCAAGTTCAAAAACTAAATTAAATATCAAGTAGAAATGACTACTGAAGCTTTTGATGTGACTGTTGTTGGCTCCAATTTTATGGACTTGATTGGGTAAAATTTTAAACTTGAAAAATAATTTGACATTTTAAATGTAAACAGTATAGTATTTTAGATATGCGAATCGATTACCCAAACCTGGTGAAACACTTGAAGGGTCTGATTTTCAAATGGGTTTTGGTGGAAAGGGTAATTTAATGGTCATTTCATAGATTATCCAATTATGATTTAAAAATTTTTTTTAGGTGCTAATCAATGTGTAGCTGCGGCAAGACTTGGTGCTAAATGTGCTTTTGTTGGAAAAGTAAATTTTGACAAAAATCAAATTTGACCTATGTAATATGTGACAGGCTAGGTGAAAAGGGCCCAATGGATATTTCGACATTTTTTTACAAAAATTTAGAAATATTTCTTTCAATTTCTAAAATTTTTAAATCTTTAGAACCTTAGATCAAAACTAAACTAATCCTCTGAAAGCTCTGAAAATCCTAACTCTTACATCGATTTTGCATGAAATTTAGACCAAAATCTGGTTTTCAGAGCTGATTTCAGCTCATAGGCTTATATGTCTAAAGGTAGAATCATAAAGTAATTGTGAAAAATATTCTGTATGTCCATTTTCTCGTGTCGTGTCACTTTTTTTTGCAATTTTTTGACAATTATCCTCAATTAATGTATGATTTTAGCATGGACGTGACTCAAATGGCCTTTCATACTATGAAAATCTGAAATCTGAGGGAATCAATGTGGATTCTGTCACATTCGAAGAAGGGGTTCCTAACGGAGTGGCCCTTATTTTAGTTGGAGCTAATGATGGTATAAAATTAATTAATTTTTTTAACTACCTATAAAATTTCCTACTTATTAATTAGGACAAAACCTGATCGTAATAGTCCCAGGTGCAACCCAACTGGTAACACCTCAATATGTGGAACAAGTTGCTGAGAAAGTTATACAAAATTCCAAAATTGTACTCTGCCAATGTGAAATCCCAGTCGAGTCTACCTTGAAAACTTTACAATTAGCTAAAAAACATAATGTCAAATCATTATTGTAAGTATACACTTTTTGTAATTTTAAGGAAAATTTACTAGGGGACATACCTTCATGTACCTCTGGACCTGGCCTTTGGTGGCCTTTGGTGTAATTGATATAAAAATTAAAACTAATTTTTTTATAGAAATGTAGCACCAGCAGTTCCAAATCTACCCAAGGAACTTTTTTCCTTAACTGATATCCTCTGTTTAAATGAATCTGAGGTAATTTTTCGAAAAAATTCTCTGATTTGCTAAAAACTCTATCAAAATACTTTATAGGCTGAAATAGTGACTGGAATCGAAAAAATCTCGACAGTTGATGATGCCAAAAATGCTATAGTCAAATTAAGAAAGGATTTTGACTCTAAAACTGTCATAATTACACTAGGTACATACATAATTGCCTAAAATCTAGCAGAAATTTTCAAAATTATTTTGATCCTCTTATGAAGGTGCTGAAGGAGCTGTACTTTTTGACCATTTGACTGAAACCTTCCAGCATGTGACAGCACCCAAAGTTCAGGCTATCGACACTACTGGTATAAATAGCAAATATTTAAGACTTTTGAGATACATATGAGATGAGTATTTTGAATTTTTTCAATTATGCAATTTTTTTTGAAGGTGCTGGTGACTGTTTTGTAGGAACATTGGCCTATTGCCTAGCTCAAGGTGACGTTATGACAAAAGCTCTCGAAAAATCTGTTCAAAATGCATCCCAGTCAGTTTTGAAAAAAGGAACCCAGTCAAGTTTTCCACATTCTTTAATTTCAAAATAAAATACTTTAAAATAATTGTACCAAATTAAGAATTAAGATCTACTAAAAAAACAATAAAATCTACTTGAGAATTCGAGCAGCTATATCTGCTCAAACTTCAAGTTCAAGTTCTTAAAAAAATTCATATTTTTTCAATTTTTCGATAACTTTAACTATCCTATACATTACATTTACATTAGGTAGTAAGTACCCTACTCTTATGTATCTAAACATTTAAAAAGTGTCATAATTTGTGGCATGAAAGAGTCAATTTTTTTTTGTCTATATAACTTAGGAATCCGTTTACAAGTACAAGTAATCCAACAAATCTTAAGTACAGAAAGATAGTCATATAATAGATATACCATAATATGCATAAAAAATGATATAGCGTGAGAAAATGGGACTATTTTACATCTCAAAAAAGTAAGTATGGTACATATTTTTCAGAATTCCAAAAAAAATCAAATATCTTTTGATCAGTCAAATACGAGTATTCATTTTGAGCATATTTCTAAAAAGCCTTTTTTTAAAATACCTATAAGATAAGGCATTTCTAGTCAAACTCTTAATCTACACTATTTGAAAAATATCCATGAGTCACCTTATAAAACTAAGGATAAGAGCTCACGATCAGAGATCTTAAACATACCTACCTATAGGTATATAAAATTCTACTAGTTCGAAATATTTATAAATTGTCGATAAGAATATTGACCTAAAGTTATATCAGTCCAGATAAGCCGATTAACTTGAGACTTGAAATCTAATTATCAATCAATGTAGATATAACATAGTACTCGTAGTAGTAATATGTGCAAGTAATTTAAATTATTTTTATATATTACACACACTTATCCTGATCCTTAGTAAGAGTGAGTTAAATGTCTCAAACTTTGACTATTTATAAGTCAAAGTGAAATCATGATTGTGTTTCGAAATATTTTGATCAAAAAAGTTTATAAAAAGCTTGACTATTATCGTTCATTACATTCTATAACACCACAAGTTTCAAATTCCAATCCAAATCTGAATAGTTCAGCTTCAGCTAAAGATTTTGAAGAAATTCCAGGACCTTTTCGATTACCTATAGTTGGGAATTTGTATCTTTATAAACTTGGTAAATTTTTATAAAAATTTTGATTTTGGATTCTGGATTCAATATTGATATTTTTTGCTAAAAAAGCTAAATATTTGCAATTTTTGTAGGATTTTATAGCATATTCGATTACCACAATGTCCTTATAAAACTTTATGAGAAATATGGGTCGATAGTTCGAGAAGATATTGGTCAGAGGACTATAATTCATGTTTTTGACCCTGACGATGTCAAACTGGTTCATGGGTCAGAGGGTAGGACACCAATTGTCCCACCATTACAAGAAACTACACAACTTTATAGACAAAAAAGAGATTTGTCTTTAGGTTTGGGAAATACGTAAGTTAAAACCTCATATCTTTAAGTACCTACAAGTGCCTTTTAGGAATCAAAAAATTCAAAATTTTAAACAAAATTTTCTCATATCTTAAAATGTATGTACCTATACTAAAATTCAGCAAGTAAAGGGTAAGTACTACTCGCATAGTAGCCCTTAAATAAATATGTCAAAACTAAAATATGGAAATGGTCAAAAAACCCTTAAAAGAATCTTATAGAAAAAAAGAACTCTCTATCCGTAGATATTTCAGAAGTATCCGTAGAAGTATCCGTATATCCGTACTCGTAGAAGCTTCAAAAATCTCAAATATTTCAAATAGTATTTTGGGCTTATAAAAATTGACCATACAAGGGATCAAACCTTGCTGTACTACAGAGTATTGGTACTTGATCTTGATAAATATATGACATGTTAATAAAAATACAAGAACCGAAAAGGTTCTCGAAATACCACCGTTTTTTGGTCAAAATCTCATAAGAAATTTGGAACTCGAACCCGATTTCGGATTTTGCAATCCTATTTCTTAAAGAATTTTGACTTCTTGAGCAGACAAAACTTTGAAATGAAATCAGCTGAACTTGAATTATCATTTTAGAAATGGAGAAGAATGGTACAGATTAAGATCTGCAGTCCAACAAATGATGCTTCGACCTAAAGAAGTCTCCCATTATCTCCCACAAGTTGACCAAGTAGCTCAAGATTTTGTTCGAAAGATTGAAAAATCACTCGACTCTCAAAGAATCCTCGATGATATGAGAAATCTTGTAGCAAAATGGAGTTTAGAATCTGCTGGAATGATCTGTTTTGATCGTAGACTTGAATGTTTCGATGTAAATGAACTTTTAGCTGAACAAATGATACAAGCTAATAAGGATATTTTCATAATTGGTGGTATTCTCAAATTCTCACTACCCATCTTCAAATATATAAGTACACCCAAATGGAGAAAGTTTTTAAAAGCTGAAGATTTCTTTTACTCGTAAGTTTAGCTAACTAATCTTACGTATAAAATTATACTATATATGCCATTTTTTTTATAGAAATGCGACAAGGTTTGTAACCGAAACACTCGATAAAATTAATGACCTCATGACAAAAGGTCAATTACAAGATAGTCAATTCAATTTTATGAACTATCTACTCTCAAGAAAAGAATTGAATCAGAAAGATGTAACTATTATTACACTGTCATTATTCGGGGATGGTTTATCTACGGTATCACACTCATTTTATTTGATATACCTATTTGCATAATTTTAGAATTTTTATCGATTTTGTCATTCAAAAAACGACAAGTATTCATTTTAGAAAATGACCAAAATATTTTTTTACAGACTACACCAAGTATGATGTACAATTTATATTGCCTTGCAAAAAATCCTCAAGTCCAGGCCCGACTTTATGAAGAAATTCATCGTATAGTTCAACCTCCTGAAACTAACATTTCTGTTGACGTTTTAAATAAATTACAACTTTTAAAGGCTTGTGTTAAAGAAACATTCAGGTATCTTTATATGTATCTACTCTATATAAATTAACTATGAATGAAATATCTTTAATACTATGAAAAGCTAAGCAAATATTTATAAAACTCTAGATTGTATCCTATCGGAACAGAAGTATCAAGAAATACAAGCGACGATCTTGTCCTTAGTGGATATAAAGTCCCCAAGGGGGTTAGTAATAAAATAAATCTTCACATTTTACAATTAAATATTTATCAAAAAAATGCATTCATTCTCATTTACTTTACTACCTAGACTCATGTTGACTTGAATCAATCTGTTCATTTCCTTTCTGAGAAATATTTCACTAAACCCAAGAGTTTTACACCCGAGAGGTTTGTCCTAATCTTGAATTACCTATACATTTTTCTAAATTCTCTAGAATTATTCTTGTATTAGGAGTACCTAATTCAGATCTAAAGAATCTGATTTTGGTCTCTAGTCAACCTCAAGTTGAGACAAAAATCGGATATTTTAGACTAAGTTATCTACTAGGCTTTAATCAACTCACTAGAAGTTGATTATTAATTGTGCGAGCAAAGCAATGAAAACATCACAAGATACCCCATTTTTCGGGGTTAAAGGTCAATTTTCTGTCTAAATGGATGTCAAATTCGGAATCTCCGTCATCGATAACCTATAGAACACTTAAATCTCATTTTAGATTTTTTCCATTTGATCAACATGGGGAATCTTATTGCCCCACCCCGTGACCCCAAGGGGTGGGGCAATCTGAAAATTTTTTCGAGCATGCACAACTAGACCCTATGAGGGTCCTTCATGCCAAGTTAGGTTAAAATCGGTCCAGTAGTTCTCGAGATATCCTCTGGGCAGACAGACAGACAAACGGACAAAGTGCATGCAAAGTTGAATAGTAAGTGCTCGCTTCGCTCGGCTCGCACAATATAAAAGCTAATTCAAAAAGTTCTATAATACTTTCTAGATGGTTACGAGATAGTGATGAATCAAACTCACTTTCAAAACATCCATATTTACTAATTCCATTTGGTCATGGGACAAGAATGTGTGCAGGTCGTCGATACGCCGAACAAGATCTTTACGTAACACTAACTCGAATTGTACAAAAATATAAACTTGAATTAGTACATCCTAATGATGATATGGAGCAAGTTTATAATACACTCCTATTCCCTAAACATCCTGTTAAAATTAAATTCGTTTTACGATAAACTACCAATAAAATACAAGCACAAGACTTTTTATAAACTTTTTTAACTTTTAAACTTATTAATTACTTATTGTAATTTTATTGAATTCAATATGAAATAAATTACTTATATCATTTCATTTTTATAGATTTATACATTCTAAATGTAAGTCATGTAAATCCAATTTGACAGAATTTAAAATAAAAGAATTCTTAACTTTTAATAAATAAATACACATTGGCTCTTTGAAAAATAACAAGATAATATAACAAGTAAAAAAAAACCAATCAAATATCCATTTTGTAAAGAATATTTTAAACAACTAAATATATTGATTATACAAAATACCTAATGTAATTTTAAAGATTTTTGCAGGCAGAAAAATCCCAAATATATTTAAGAAAATATAAAAACTAATCCTAACTTAAATTTATAAATTATGTATGAGTAGGTAGGAATTAAAAGACACTTGCTTTTCTTTTTAAATTCGAGTTATTATAGTCAATTGTTAAATGTATATTCTTAAATAATGGTATGGGTTTAGTGTTCATTTAAGAGCCATTCAAATAATATTAAATAAAGGTAGATAAAGATAATTTATAACATGACCTACTAGTCTCGCGATCTTGATCTTGACCTGGAACGAGATCTGGAACTGCTTTTTCCTCGGCGTTTATCATTTCTTTTTGATCTAAATTTTAAGCCAAAATATTAAGTTGAAAAGTAAATAAATTCAGTATAAAATACACAGAATCTCTTTGCAAAGTATATTTAGATTTTAAAATTACCTTCCGCGAGAATCGTCAGAGCTTGACCTTGATGAAGATCGAGATCTCCTCCTTCTCGAAGAATTGGAAGAACTAGATTTCTTTTCATCTTTTTTGCTCTCATCATTCTTTTTATCCTCATCTTCTTTTTTATCATCTTTATCACTATCATCACCCCAGCCACTTAAGTCATATTTTGATAGGTCACCATCTTCATCGTCATCATCCTATTCAAATAACGAAAGTTTATTAGTAAAGAAAATAAAAACTAGAGATTTTTAATAAATCTTACATCGTCTTCATCATCTTCTTCCTCTTTCTCATCAACATCTGGTTCAGCCTTTTTATCAGGAGTTTCTTTACTCTCTTTATCTTCTTCAGCTTTAGTTTTTTTCTTTCTCTTTCGTCCAAACTAAAAAATATAAATTTTTGTTATGACATACATACATACTAAAACATACAACAATATGAATGTGTAACAAAGAACCTCGTCGTATTCTCCATCAGAATCCTCTCTTTCTTTATATTCAACAACACCCCGGTCATTATAACCTAGAAAATTGAGTGTCGAGAAAAGAAAAAAGAGTCAAGAGAGTAATTCATTGAAAAATAATTTGTCAATTTTTTTCGTCCACCTCCACCATAGCCAGTCCTTTCTTCTAAATCTCCTTTCTTCGGAGCGTTACAAACCTATAAATTACAAAATAAAAATAGTCATTTTCCATTATAAATCATTAATAATCTATGAACCTACATTACAGCTTGAACGCCGAGCCCAATTAACATTTCCACATCTACAATAATGAAAATGAAAAATTCAATTATACACTGCACTTCACAATAAATAATCAGCAAATTAAGAATTCTTAAATAAAAATAAACTTACTTAGCACACTGCCAATCGTCAGGACTAAAAAGACCACGACTTTTTTCAGCTAAACAAAAATAAATACACAATTTTATATTAAAGATCATATGTATAGTCAAAATCAGTGGTCGTGGTCATAAAACTAACCTGCAGCTTTCCCTATTTCAATGCCAATTTGTTTCTTTCTAGCTTCAGAAAGCTCTTCTTTCTCCTTACCACATCGATTACAAGCAGTTCTTCGAGCAAAATTTAAATTAGCACATCTAAAAATATAGAAAAGAAGAATCAGAATACATTAAAGAGATTATATATTTTATTAAAACCTGTAGTTTACCGTCTACCAGTTTACTTTCTACATCGTTATGTATTATTAAATTTATAAATTATGAGACCTCTTAAGTACCAAACTTTGGCACATATTCAAAATAAAATAAAATTGACTCCAAAAGTGGTTCTTTAGAGCTGAAATACATACGTAGATACGATAATATCGAATATTATATACCTAAACTAAAACTGGACTCTAGTCTTTAGTATAGTCAATAAACTATGACATGACAATGCAATGACCTATAATTTTTAAGTAAAATACAATGAAATCTTACGCAGGGTCAGGGCAAGTCCAGTCACCATCAACAGCTTTAAAATTAGCATTAGCTGGGAAAGCAATATCAGACATTTTGCATCAATTTCGTCACCTGTAATTCATAAAATAATTACATTTCAATTAAAATATTAACAATTTTTAAAAAAAACCTTAAATGTGCCTCAAGTAAATGCCTATTACATTACAAAAATATACCTTTAATCTTAATTAAATCTAGCTTCAGCCTGTAAACCAAGTATTGACCTTAATCTTACACATTCTCTTGTAAAATTGAGGTCAAAATCTGGTTTTTCACAACCGAACCAATCAAGACTAAAATACATTAATAATTAGTAAAATAGGCGTTTTTCTTTTCGTTACATTACAAATACAAATTGCAAATAAAATGCGACAAAATTAAAAAACCCATTAAAATGACAGCATCACAACTTACCTTGTCACCACCAAGACGTGTCCACAGTCACCAAAATGGGTCAAAAGGTCAAAATCATAAATAGTTAATTAAAATTTTATTTTTTAAAAATGCAAAAATTTTTGTTGTTTTTTTGTTTTGTGCTTGAGTTTTAAAATGGGACAAGATTACAGCAGGCTTTAGGCCCATGTCAGCCATCTTGTCTCATTTCACATTTCACATGTTCAACATACAGTACGGATTTTTGAAAGCCGGATAAAATTTAAAGAGTTGACCAAAAAGTTGACCCCTAATTGTTGACATAAGGTTCTTAAAAGTGAGTACGAGATGTTGATGCCCAAAGCCCAGCGTAGGAAAATCTTTGAACATTTGTTCAATGAGGGTGTAATGGTGGCCAGGAAGGACTTTCATGCACCTAATCATCCAGAACTTGAAGGAATTCCTAATTTACATGTTATTAAAGCCCTTCAGGTAAATTACACACACTTTAATTGCAATTACAGTCGAATCTCTCTATAAAGGCAAATGTTACGACATAGATTATGCTTTATAACGGTTCCATTCCATTAAATCCATTTAGTTTCATAACTTAAAATTTAACCTCTTTATATTTATACGGGCCACGGGCAATTTTTCACATTTCTTACCCTTGTCTTGTCCATTACTATGACCTAATAGGGGTGCCTTTATAATGAGATTTGACTGTAGTTACATAACTAGACAGTTAAAATGATGAAAAATGGAATTACCGGCTGATTTTATGATTAAAACCACCATTGGCTGCTATTTTATAGTGTCTGATTTTTATATAAAAAACCTAGAAATTTTGTAACCTAATTTTGACATTTTTACATTTTAACTAATTGCAATTTGTGTTTTTGTATTTTTGCAGAGTCTCAAATCTAAAGGACTTGTATCAGAACAGTTCGCCTGGCGTCATTATTATTGGTATTTAAAGAATGAAGGTGTTGAATATTTAAGAGATTATCTCCATTTACCTGCCGAGGTAATTAAATCTTTAAAAATTATGTCTATTCTTTATATTAACACCATAATCGTACAACAAAAGAGTATTGTTTTAGAGGTTCCATTTTAATAAACATTTCGGTTTTTTTAGATCGTTCCTGCTACATTACATAGACAAACAAGAGCCGAAACCGCAAGACCAAGAGGAATGGGTCAAAGATCGGAAGGAAAACAATATTCAGATCGTGCCGAGTATAGAAGGGGTGGTGAAGGAGATAAGAAAACTGAAGTCGGACCTGGTAATTTATTATTTTATTTTATTTTTCTAGTCAATTCAATGTTATAATAAAATAAAATAAATGCTCTCAATAATATTGAGCTTATAAAATGCATAAATATAATTCTAATAATGTGATGGTTTATTTTAATTTTTAGGAGGAGCTAATGTTGAATTCGTAAGTTAAAAATCTTAAAAATTACTTGACATTTTTATATCCATTAAGATAGTTGGTTGTTTTAGTTTTAGACCATTCGATTCTAAACTTAGATTTTAAATACAAATTAAACCTATAAAAATGATGATAAAGGAATTACCGGCTGAAAATACCTGATTATAAAAACCTTTGGCTGCTATTTTATAGTTCCTGATTTATAGAAATTAGATAATCACTAGTTTATACACATAGTTTAAAAGACCCTTATAATTTTGGCACAATTTATTTAAAATATTTTTTCTATTTACTTTACAGCGTGGAGGTTTCGGAAGAGGTCAAGCACCACGAGCTCCAAATGCTCCACCACCAGAGCAAGAATAAATATGTTATAATTAATTTTTTCATAAATTTTACGAAAAGCAATTTGTTCTATAAAATATTTGAGGATAAATAAATTCTAAAAAATCTTAAAACACATGCATTTGTAGTTTGTTATTAAGTGAACCAAGATCGCTGACCATGACCATGATGTCAAGTTTTCACCGATTTCAAATTCAAGATATAAGTGTTTATAGACTCAGAATAGAAAGCAATTTTTAGAATTTAATAGGCAAGAATCGTAAACATAATTAAGTAGCTAAACTCTTACGATTAGTTTTTAGTTTTTAGGAGATATTTTTAGAGACATGAGATTTATTAGGACAAGAACAAGGCCTATAATAAGCGTAGAATTAAAGCGGTAGGGTACTTAACTTATAAATTTATAATACAGAATAGATTTAGAGAAAGAGAATCGAAATCGAAGTTTATCGAAGTTCTATTTCACATTTTTATTTTTTCAACCAATTTTTTTTCCTATTTAGGTAAATTATAGAAATACATAGAAGTTAACTTTGAATGGTCCAGTTTCGGTTTACAAAATAATGGATGAAACACCAAGAAGACCAAATCCATACCTTGAAGAGGCTGAAAATCCTAAAGAAATGGATGATTTACGTAATCGAATAAGTCAGCTGGAACATCTCTTCGTCTCCACCTCAATTGATGGCACATACTCGAAAGAAACTTTGCAAAATTTTAACCAAAGTGCATCCACTCAGCTTAAAAATGAAACAATTGCGAGTTTTATTGAACGCTGTTCACAATTAGGTATTTATATAATCTATAAATAGGTAATTGTCATTAAAATTGAAGTTAATTTCAATCTGTAAATAAATGGTTTTTATTTCTTCCAGAATCACTTTTAGCAGCATCTGAATTGGACAATAAAAATCTCCAACAAGAGCTTGAATCTCATGTCAATTTTAATAATTATTCGAATGTTGAATATACCGAAGTGCTAAGGACTAAAGAGCAAGAAATCTCTGAGCTAAATCATACAATCGAGCTAATTAAATTGAAGTTGGCCAAGGAGGAGAAAAAATTTATCAATTTGCAAGATTATATCGTGAAATTGCCGAGTGAAGATGAACTAACTGAAGCAAAAGAAAAAATTACACAACTTGAGTCTGAGAATCATTTTTTAAATGAGAAAGTTGACCGGCTCAAATGTCAAAAGAAGTTGGCTCAAGAGGAATTATTTGAGAAAGAAAAATCACTTCAAAGTGCTCTATTAAGGTATATTTTAAAAAATTCATATTCATCTAATTTAGCTCTGAAAAACAAATTTTGGCTTTAATTTCACTGTTTACTTACTTTTTGTGCGAGCGAAGCGAGCACTAACTATTTAACTTTGCTTGCACTTTGTCCGTTTGTTTGTCCAGAGCCAGAGGATAACTCGAGAACTAATGGACCGATCTTAACCAAACTTGGCATGAAGGACCCTCATAGGGTCTCGGTGTGCCATTTGGACAAAAATTTCAGATTGTCTCACCCCTTGGGGTTGAGGGGACCCTTTAAGGGTCCCCATGTTAATCAAATAGAAAAAATCGAAAATGAGATTTCGGAGATTCCGAATTTGACATCCATTTAAACAGTAAATTGACCTTTAACCAGAAAAATGGGACAACTTGTGATGTCTTCATTGCTTTGCTCGCACAATTTATAATCAAAATCAACTTCTAGTGAGTCGATTAAAGCCTAGTTAAAAAGTGTCTAGAAAGTAAGGACGATTTTTAATATAATTTTTTTTGTAGGCTAAAGCATCTAAAACCACTTGAAGAAGCTCTGGATAATCCACTGCAGGATTTACCAACTGGATCCATAGTTGACGATGATACAAGAAAATTTATAACAGTCCAAAAAGCCAACTTAATCAGAGCCGCAAAAATCATAAATCAATTACGAATGCAACAATCTAAAGCTGCAGTTGATAAAACCCAAATGACAGAATTACTTGATGAAAAATCTGAACTAATCCATTCTTTTAAGGAGCAATTGACCACTTTGCAATTAAAAATCGATCAATTAAATTGTAAACTGG
Organism: Nanhermannia cf. coronata Gr-Ori-00579; assembly: GCA_034699045.1. NCBI lineage: Eukaryota > Metazoa > Arthropoda > Arachnida > Sarcoptiformes > Nanhermanniidae > Nanhermannia > Nanhermannia cf. coronata Gr-Ori-00579. Next base: position 1,323 of record JAQIXA010002747.1, on the reverse strand, counting down.
ATAAATCAAAGGATGAAAGTGTCAAATTATCTGAGAAAAATACCCAGTTTAGTAAAACCATCAAAGAACTAGAGGATTATTTAGAATGTCGTAATGAACAAACATCTCATGTTGTTGAACTTGTGACAGAAATTGACCTTTGTATAGGTGAAATGAATAGTTTAATTACACTAACTAATCAAATTACAAATGGTGAAGAACCTGAGATTGAAAAATTATTTGGAATTGATGAATTTATCAAAACATCTCTGCTGGATGATAAGTTGGATAAAGAATCAGAAGTTGATATATCAGACAAATGCTGGATACTGGAAAGACATCAAAAAGTTCGGGGTTTGAGGAAAAATCTGGGTGATTTTAGAAATAAAGCTATTGATCTCTATTCTGATGTTTTGGGAAAAAGTATTGATGGAGCTTCTGGAGGTTGTAATACTCAATGACATTTTCAGTTTAAAAATTAAATAATAATTAAAGATATTAACATAAACGATACGCATTTTACATTTTTTTACTTTTTTTTTTACATTTTTTACATAATACAATACAATACAATGCAATAAATTACTTCATATTTATTTTCAGAAATTGCAATATCGATCGATAATCGGTCTTAATTTTCTAGATAATTTTTAACTGAATCTTTTTAATCTTTTCGAAGATAATTTACTTGCTTAATTATACTAACTTAATTTTTAGGAACTTTTAAATAACATACCTAATACCTATAAATAACCATTAAAAATTTGCCGAAACTGTACCTATAAAATTAATAATATTAGGTAAATCAGAATCAGAGATCTATAAAAAGTGACTATTAAATACCTACCGGTTGCAGTACAGTACCTATTTAAAAATTAAAAAGCTATTTAAACTTTAAACTCATAGTTCAATTTTCAAATTGAAAATTTCAATTCAAGTCTTAATTTTACTTTACGTAGGGTATACTTTAGTTTTTGTTTTTAGGCTTTAGGTTAGGTACAGCATTGTTTTCTATATTCATAATAATTTTATTCAAAAATCCTGAGTGCTGAATGAAATAAAGTCTAAATGTCAACTGGTCACTGACCACCCCAGTTTCTCAATTTTAGTTGCCACTTCTTGACATGACCCGAAACGAAAATTCTCTCTCAACTCTCATCCTCATCTCAAAAAAATCAATTTCCTCAAAAATAACAAAAAAAATGCAATAGAAAAAGGCCCGCGTTTGAATGAAATACGAAACTCGGTGTTTTTTTTCATACCTTCTCTTCTCTGACAAACTTTTTGAAAAATTGACGAGGGAATTTCAGGGAACCTGAAATTTTTGTAAATGTGAAATTCCAG
>JAQIXA010002746.1:0-16476 GCA_034699045.1 Nanhermannia cf. coronata Gr-Ori-00579 | reverse complement strand
AAACCGAAAAATGAGATTTTCAACGCTTTGCTCGCACAATTTATAATCAACTTCTAGTGAGTTGATTAAAGCCTAGTCTAAATAAAGTTGAATTTTAGAAAATTTTAGAAAAAAATTTGATCAATTCTTATAGACAAAGTCATATTGAAAACATTTCTAAATTTTAGTCTAAAATTTTATTAAATGCAATAAGTATTGGTATCTTTAGGAATTTACATTCTAATTCTAATATTGATTTCGATATTTTTTTCTAGTTTGAAATCCTAATTTTCGTCTATTTGATTTCATTTGAAAATTTCATTTGATTTCAAAATTGAAATTTGAGCTAATACTACTATACTATCGAACTTTACTTTTCAAAGGATATCTTGTACTTTCTGGCCTTTATATGTTATAGTTTGAAAGCTGAATAGATCCTTTAAAAAAAATTAGATATTTTTTGACAAACCTTGGTGAAAGTAGTGAAGAAAGCAGACTTTCTCTCAATGTCAGACCACTTTGTGACCCTTGTCTTTTCAAAAGTGTATGCTTAACATGGTAAGAGTCATACGAATGACTTGATGTAAATTTATCGGGGTGTTTTGAAAAATTTCTCGGGCTACTTTCAACACTACTCTTTGCTGATGATTGTGGACTTGAATTTTGAGAATTCTCAGATTTTTCAAAATTTTCACAAATTTGTGAATTCAGGGTCAATTTCCTCAAATCAAGTGGACGGAAATTTGATTGAAATTTTCGGACAAAATTCGGGGTTGTACTGTTTGTTGTAGGTACTGTAGAACTACTGGAACTACTATTCGATTCGCAAATCATCATTTTTAGTTTTTATGAAAAAATTGTAAAAATCTGCAAGGATTAGGTGTAGAAAACAGGTACGGGTAAATTAGGAATTTTTGAAAATTTTGAATTTTTTTAGTAATTTACTTCAAGGTACTAAAATTTAGATGGTTCGAGGAACTCTGGGGGAAACCAGTTGATATCTTTGGGCTTTTATACACAAAAAAAGAGTCTTTAAAATCGCAAAATATCATGGTATACCATGGCATAAGGTATTACTTAATACCGAAAACCGAATTCGGTTTTTTGAGCAAACTCGAGTCTCAAATAGCCCATAAAATACTTCTATTTACTATTCTAACTTACCATTTCAGTTAACAAACCATAAGATAATTGTAATAGAATATCCTATTTTGAAAAAATTGCAGATATTTTGAACTTTATCCAAAAATCTGGCAAAAATTTCAAAATTTTGAGCATTTTTACATTCATTTTATAAGAAAAGATTTGAAATTTTTCTAATTTGGAGGATTCAATTTTCAATTAGCCATTTTTATAAGTAAAATATAAATTGTCAAATTCCAAATGGGCATTTCTAATTGAAAATGTGATCAATTTAATTTCAATAGATTGTTTGCTGCCTATTGCCCATTTATTTTATTTCATGAGTATCAAGAATATGTAGGTGTAGATTAGGGATAAATTGAAAATATTTTTGAATTTTGGAGAGCCAGTTTTTGGATGAATCAGTTGCTATTTAGACCTGACATTTTTTTATCTAAGATAATCAAGATATTCTCAAACAAAGGTTCTATTTAGCTTACAGGCCTTTGCATGCTAAATCTCATATAAAGGCCAAAAAGCCCATTATAACCCCAAGATATCCTTTCAAGTCAAAATAGCAACCTGTTCATCCTTAAACAAGTCGAAACATTCAAAAAGTTTTTGAATTATCCCTAGTCAATGCTATGTAATGTAAACCCTTAAATTTATGCAAAAATTCTGAATTTTATTGGCAATAATAGTAATTTTAGGGGAAAAGTTTGTTTCAATTGATCAACTGATATTGAGTATAGTACTTAGATATTCTTAGCTATAAGTATACAAGTACAAGTAATTGAATTACTGATATTGGCAAAAAAAAACTTTTTCAAAGTTTCCTTTAAAATATGATAGGCGTACTTAAATAGTTCAAGTTTGAAAACTTTGTATAATTTCCCAAACTTTTTAATGTTCTTTAAACATATTAATCTTATTAGAGTGAAATTAAGCTATTTTTTGCGAAAAAATTGATATGAACTATATAAGGGTACTTAAATTCTTAAATTTGGAGATCAAAAACCTATTCAAATGGACCATATAGCCTATGACAAAAAATGACCTTTAAAAGGTTAAATTTTTTGGAATGGTGCCACTACTGTATCTTAATTGTAAATTTTTTCAAAATTTTGCATGTTTAATAAGGATTTGGTATAAAAGTAAAAAATTAAAATAATTTTAAGTCTAATTACATCGGTTTACCTTTCATTTAGAAAAGCTTAGAAAAAATGTAAAAAAAGGATCCATTTCAGATTTCAGGCCTTTACCATGTTAAATCTCATATAAAGGCTAGAAATCCCATTAGAACCCAAAGATATCCTTTAAAATTTACAAGCTCTATGAGTTTATAAGGCTTATTTTTAGGGACTTTTATAAAATTTGTCCTTCAGTTTATTTCTTTATTGAGAATATAATTTAATTTCATATAAACCATTTAACTAACACCTACTGATATAGAAATCAAGGTTTGAGCACTTTTTAGCTCGAATAAGCTTTAAAATACCACAGTTCTAGGTTTAAAAACTCTGACTTATTTACTCTAAAATAGTAGGGTACTCAAAATTTTTGATTAAAACCGAATTTTTGAGACATTTTTGTTAAAAATTTTTAGGTTCTATAAAGGTTTGTCCTTTATTTTGACTCTAATTTCAAAATTTTGAAACTCTACTTACAACTACCAAAAGTTGTCTTATTTTGCAAGCGAAACGAGCACTTACTATTTAACTTTGCTTGCACTTTGTCCGTCTGTCTGTCTGTCTGTATGTATGTCTGTCCGCGGCATAACTCAAAAACTACTTGACCGATCTTGACCAAATTTGGCATGAAGGACCCTTATAGGGTCTAGTTGTGCATGCTCGGAAAAAAATTCAGATTTCCCCACCCCTTGGGGTCATGGGACCCTTTAAGGGTTTCCCATGTTAATCAAATGGAAAAAATCGAAAATGAGGTTTAAGTGGCTTTAGGGGTAATCGATGACGGAGAATCAGAATTTGACATCCATTTAACCGGAAAATTGATCTTTAACCCCGAAAAATGGGGCAACTTGAGAAATTTTCAACGCTTTCCTCGCACAATTTATAATCGACTTCTAGTGAGTTGATTATAGCCTAGTTTTAAAAATGAATTTTTTAAAAGAATTTTAAAGAATCAGTTCTGATCATTTTAATGCAAAAAACGATCCTTTTGAAATTTTTGCCAAGTTTGAAGGATATTAAAACTGAAGCTTGAGCTTTTGTAGTACAAAAGCTCAAGCTACAAAATTTGTACGAGTAATAGGCTCAAAGTCTATTTCTTGATATTTAATGCAAAAATTGCATTCAAATTTCATCAATTGTCTTATTTCAAGTACCATACTGATGATCAGCCGTCAGCACTTCAAGTTTCAAATATCGAATTATAAAAGGATCCGATTTAATCTCATCCCTATTTTGGTTGAACTTACCCCTATATTTTAGGTCTAACTTTACCTTTGTATGAAATTAACTCAAAATATTTTCATTTTCGTTTAGGTTAAGTTAGGATTTAAAAAAATCTGGGGTAATTTCATACAGGGGTATAGTTAGACCAAAAATATGAGTAAATTCAACCAAAATAGGAATGAAATTAAACTCAAGTCTTCAATTCAAAAGTTCAAGTACTGAAACTTGTGCTTATTTGACACAAAAGGAGACAAAAACTTGGTGTAATTTGAATTCAAAGAAGAATCAAACAATATTTTTAAATCACTTTGTATACTTACCTAGCCTTATATCTGTAATACCCTATAATATGTAAGTATCTATAAAATCTAATTGAAAGTTTTTTGAACAAAATGCCTAATAATAGTGCTACTCATGCATAAATTCGAAATTAGAAATCATTCAATTAAACTTTGAATAGAAGGAAAAACTAATGAAGAATGAAATTGTTCAAGGTGCTTTAGAAAATGTAATCGAATTATTGAAAGAAAGGAAAGTTTTGAACAATTTTAAGATTCGAAAATAATTGATATCATTATGTTCAAAAAAGCGTAGGTTCTAAAGTAGAGAAAGTTCAGATACCTTTTAATTAATACTTATTCTTATCTCAAGAATCAATTTTGAAATCCTAGATTTCGTAATGGACGAAAACTAGGATCTCGAGTTGAAAATTGAGATAAGAATACTACCCTACTATATGAAAGTTCAAAGATTTCAATAGGTACAGCTTAAATTAAAGTACAAAAATTCATTTATATTGAATCAACTTTTTTAACAATCTGATAATTAGCATTTACTTTTGAATATTAGGAATACAAATACAAGGCTATAAGTAGCTTATTTCAAATATTTTTATAAATCCTAATGATAAAAGGCGTAAAATAACAGTAGGTGTAGATTATTATAGTGCAACCTAACTACACTACAACCTAACTTCATGTAATTGAAAAAATGTGATTTGAAATTGAAATTTCCTTATAGCAAATAGTTTTTTTTTGTACGAGCGAGGCAACAAGCACTTACTATTCAACTTTTCTTGCACTTTTTGTCTGTTTATCCAGAGATTACTCGAAGATTATTGGAGTTATTTTAACCAAAATTAGCTTGAAGGATCTTTATAAGGGTCTAGTTGTACCATTTTAAAAGGACTCCTGGTACTGAGACAGAGGACCCTTAAAAGAACCCTGGAACTGCAAAAAGCCAAATTTAAATCTTATTATACTTAGTTATGTAGTACCCTACTTTAACATTTATCTGTAAAACAGCTTAAATTCAACTAACTTGATTAAAACTCGGAATTTTTACTAGATATATGTATTCTATAGTGAGATCGAGATATTGAGAGAAAGCTTGAAGCGCTTTCTATTCGAATCTCTCAGCAAAATATTCTCGGATTTCGGATTTTATAAAATCGTGAATTTCGGAGAAAGTTGGCCAGATGGACTTTCACCATAAATTTTCATTTCTCGATTTTAAATTACTCTACTGTATAATAATTCAGATTTAAAAAGCAAAAGCATTTGCATGCTAACTTATCATTAGTATTAGTATCCTATAAATACTAATACTATAATACCTAGGCCATGCATGGCATGTATAATATGATATGTATTCTAATTTAATGTTAAATATAAGTTCAAATTAAAATCGAAATACTTTGAGCAGTATATAACTTGCTTTAACTCATTTACAAGGTTTGGATTTGATGGATTTTAAATCCATTTTTAATTACTAAAGTTTGATTATTAAAAATACTTATTAAAATGCCTACTCGATCATTTCCCACCTTGACTTGTTCATATAATTGGATTTTAATCTTACATTCTTAACTATTTAATTACTTACAGAATATGTACATATTATGTACATGTGTTTTAAACTTTAATTCTGACAAACCTTCCTAAAATCAAAATTTCAAAAACTTTAGTTCTCTACTTGATTTGGGAATAATATTGAATTTGGGTAATCAAAGTACCCTACTACCTATATACGAGTACAGATAATAAACTAATTATTAGATATGGCAAGTGATTTTGTAAATTAGATTTGATTTCTACTAATCTCAAATTATGAGACATAAAAGAAAGAGAAAGTATCTGATAGGAATCATTTGACTGATTTTGTAATCAAAAATCAGAATTGGAATTTAATTACTAGTATATCAGTATACAGAGTGGTTTTTAAATACCTTAGGTTAGGTTAGGTTAGCTTATGTAAGTGTTATCAAAAGTATGGTACTAGATATTTAATTACCTATATTATCGTATAGGCTAGTTTCAAAATATTTTCATTTGTCTAGATTTCATTTAAATTAGCAATAAGTGAATTTACAACAATTTCAAACAACTAAATTAATAAACTAACTAATAAAAATTGATCCAAAATCGAAAAAAGAGACATACCTAATACTTTATATGTAGACATAATATAATTTTAGTGCAAAATAAGTGCTTAATTATTTTAATTAGCGATTTTAAAATGACTCCGATCTCTATTTTGGTTAAATTTACCCCTATATTTTTGGCCTGTATGAAATTAACCCAAAATTTTTTTAAAATCCTAACCTAATCTAAACTAAACTAAACTAAACTAATTCTAAGTGTTGAGTTTGTTTCATTCATAGTACCCTACAGAAGGGGTAAAGTTAGCTCAAAAATATAAGGGTAATTTCAACCAAAATAAGTATGAAATTAGACTTGAATTAGACTTGAATTGAATCTTATAAAATTGAACAAAACTAAATCAAGAGCTAGGACCTCAAAAATTTTGCTATTCAAATGGGATTTTTAAGGGTAGGTAGGTCAGGGTCCTTTGAAAAATGATATTCAAGACCTCACAAACTACTTACATATAAAAACTTGATTTGAATATAATTTTGAATTTGAGCAATCAAAGCACTATATAATAGACTAATTATTAGATAAGATATGACAGGTGCTTTTTTAAAATTGGATTTGATTTTTACTACTCTCGAATTATAAAATAACTACCATCCTTGCAAAAGGGAGATCTGGGATCTGATTTTGACAGATTTTGTAATCAAAAATCAGAATTGAAACTCAATTTTAGAAAAATTTTGAAAATTTACTTTTGAAAATTTTGATGATTAATTGCAAAAAATTTTGACTAATTTTGATCAATTTTGAAAAAATTCTGATCTATTATAATGACAAATGATTAATTTCAAAAAATATTAAGAATTTTTTAAATTTTTGACCAATTTTGACAAATTTTATCCAATTTTGACCACTTTTGACATAAATTGTACATTAAAAATCTCAATGTTAGGTAATTTTCAGGATCCAAGTCGGATATTCAAGGATCCAACATGGGTTTTGGATCACCCGACTCGGATGTAACCTGATGATCCTTGGATATACTTGGTGTAAGTAGTTAAGTAATATTCAAAATTTTTCAAAAATTGAATCCCAGTTTTGATTTATGATTTCAAAAATCGCCAAATGATTTCTATCAGATTATTAGTCGGAATAATGTTCGCTTATGGTACCCTATAGTTATAATTCGAGATTAGTAAAAATCAAATCAAATTTAAAAAATCATTTGCCATATCTAATACTCGTAATTAGTTAATTATCTATATACCTAGTACTTTGATTGCTCAAAATTCAAAATTATTTTCAAATTAGGTAGATAAAATTAGCAAATATATCTTGGGGCCTTTATATGACATGTACCCTACGAGTTATAAAAGCTTAAAAACTGAAATCCTGAAGTGAAAAGACCAGATCCAATGAACATGTCTAAATATTTTAAATCCTAGATTTCCTAAAGTAATTAAATGAATGAAAACTAGGATTTCAAAAGAATTAAATAAGAAAAAAATTACATACCCAAGTGGTAGAATGAGTCTATCTTGATATTTTGTTGGACTCTTTGAGCCATTTCCATTGTCACCAAAAAAATGCCAGCTTTTTGGTGGAGTTGGTGATGGGGTTGAGGAATCATCAGAATGATAATTATAATGTCCAGGTGGGCCAGGTGATAGTGCTCTTGGAGATCTGAAATTAGAAGCCAATTCAGCTGAAGAGACTTCTAAAAGTGAAGATCTTCGAGGTTTTGACTTCGATTTTGACATTTCTTGAGAAAATGTCTGGGTCACAATGATTTTGAGACTTTTTTCAAGAATTTCTTCAACTGGTGAACTCGCTCGAGATTTTGACACGACTGATATCATACTAGGAAAATCCTACCAAATAAATACAAAATATAATAAGAGATCATAAATTATATTAGATTTCGGATTAAATTATGATTTAGAAATGATCTAAATCAATCTGTCAAAAGTAAATATTTTGACCTAACAACGTGCTATCTAAATCTATCTATAAACAAATTGAAGCCAAAAATCGAATGCTAATTTTCTAATTTTCTAATTGGATTCATTTTTTACCTTTTTTTTTGGTATTTTCAAACTTTTAGTCAGTTTGTAAACAATCGGTTTATGTAGATATTATATCATTTCTAACTCGAAATAAGTCGGTTTTTCTTTTAATTTTTTTACAAAAATTCAACTTTTTTAAGTTTCTTTTCTAAAATAAGACTAAAGATTGACATTGTAATGAAGTGAATCTATCAATTTTAAGGTTTGAACTCAAAAATCTGAAATTTTTCAAAGACTCCGATTTAATCTCATTCCTAATTTGGTTGAATTGACCTTTATATTTTGGTCTAAACTAAAATATTTTAGGTTAATTTCATACAGTGGTAAAGTTAGACCAAAAATATAGGGGTATATTCAACCGAAATAAGAATAAGGTCATTCTTTAATTTTTTAAAAATCATGAATTATCAATTTTTGACATGTCACTTGTATGTAAGTTAAAATTTCCCTATTTAGTAGGTACTACAGGTTCTTATCTTTAATTTCAAAATTTTGCAGAATTTGATAGTTAAATTCTTGAAAAAATTTGGTCAAAAATTTTGAAATTTCCAATTCTATAAGTTTATAAGACTCTAAGCTCGTGTCTAGAAATTAAAAAATTTTCAAAAATTTTACCAAAAAATTGCAAGTTTAAACTCCGTTTAATAATATTAATCTACAAAAAGTCATTATAATTTCAAAAAGTTGAGTATTTTGAGTAGGGTATTTCAATTTGAAATCCTAGTTTTCATTTATTTGAACTACTAAAGAAATCCAGGATTTCAAAATTGAAATATGAAATACCCATGTAAGAATACCACTATAATGAATATTAGACATTTTACTTTTTGATAATTTTACCTTAAAACTTGATTTGTCAAAAAAAAGCTTTCAATTCCAAATCATTCAATCGAATCGAACTGTGCCAAATAATTTTATTAGTGTAGAAAATCCTTTATACTATGATAGTACTCGTATAGTACTAAAAACTGAATACTGATACTAGTACTTTAATTCCAATACTTATATTGATATCACCTAAAAAATAAGAAGAAAAAAAATTGGGAAAAAATGTGTAACTGAATTGAAAGAACAGATTATATTTTTACTCGAAATATTACATAAAATGCACTAGTAGTCCCTACCACTATAACTACACTAGGTTCTATCCATACGTACTTGAAAACTTATAATAGACTTTTTTTTGTAATTTTTGCTCTCTATTATTATTCGAAATTATATGGGTTTGCGTAGGCTTTGCCAACTAAAATCCCCTCAAGATTTTTATATTTTATTTTTTTGAACAAAATCTCTAGCTTAACTTTGATGTTCAAGTATGGAAATGATATTATTCTACAAGTCCTACTTGTACTAGTATCTCTAGTACTAGACAGTATAATGTGATACTTTGTGAATGAGCCCAAAATATGAATAGAATATTATATTTATTTATCTTCTCCAGGATCCTTTTTGTGAAATTCATACTCATTTATTATGATATATTCGAATGTACTCTATAACGAAATAGCTCGCATTTGCCCAAAAATTGGGAGAATACCATTTTTTCTGTCTAATTTGGCCAATTTCTTTAAAAATTTCTCTTATCTTGTCTTGAAATCTTGGATTTCAATCTACTACTTGTACGAGAATATGACAAAAATTGAGATTAATGAGTCATTTTGCTAAAATTCTTGAAAATTTTTGACTTAAAATTGATTAGATCAAATTTTCCTTTCAGCATTTGAATGCTTTATTTTGAGTTTTTGTAATTTACAAAAGATCAAGTTCAAGTTAATTTTGAAACCTATTTTGAGTCTAGTATACAGATAAATAAGCCTAATTTTTAAAAGATTGTAATTTTTATATATAGGTAGGTAATTAGGATAAAATGATAGAATATTAGATTCATTATTGAAATTTTATACAAAGTAAGTACTTAGGATTAGGATACAAGGGTAATGTGATTAAGAAAGGTATTCAAGTTTAAAAGAATTTTTAGAAATTCTTTGACTCTTCAGATATCTCTGAAATTTTCAAAAAAAGCTTTGGAACTTTTTGAAATTTCAAGAAAAAATACAAAGATACAGTAATTAAGTATAGAATAAGGTCAAAGGTTAAAGGTACATACGGAAAAGTACGTCAAAAATCGGCAATTTTTAGTTACTGAAATATAATAATCAAGAATTTCTAGTTCTTCGAGCTATCTCAGTTTTACTGATATATCAGTAGAAATAATTTAACATTTTGCAAAAGCCATATTTATTCTGCCTGTTGCTTCATACACTATATACAGAGTCTTTCATATTTACTAACAGGATCTTTCCAAAGGCTTCCATTGAATTTCATTCCTATTTTGATTGAATTTATCCCTAATTTTTTGGTCTAACTTTACCCCTGTGTGAAATTAACCTACATTTTTGTAAAATTCTAACCTAAACTAAATTTTTAAAATTTTGGCTTAATTTCTCTCAATTTTAGTAAAATGTGACCAAAACCATAGGGGTAAATTCAACCTAAACAGGAATGAAATTAAACTTATCGTCTAAAAAAATACAGGGTCTAAAGTCTAACTACCGATATACTATTAAGCTACACTTAAAATATAAAATTTTGATTTAGAATTCAAAAATTTATAAATTTTTCTAAAAGTTAAGGTCGTATTTTTGCAATTTTTCAAAATTTTGGCCAAAATTTCTTTAATTTTAGATTAAAATGGTTTGGTTCTCTTCTTTACAGAATTGAAATTTTGAAACACCCTGTATAGCATTTGAGCCAAGACTTGAAATATTACATTGAAAAACCGCAAAAATTTTATTTTAAAAATTGCATATTACCCAATATTTTCAAACTTTTGAAACCAGCAGCCACGAACCAATGTAAAGTTTTTGACAAAAATTGATTTATTAACAGTAGGTAGTGTAGTGTATATTACTCTATTTTAGAAACACCTTACAAACTCTATTAAAACTTGTTTAAATAGTCCAATTAGCAAGAAAAAAAAATGTAAAATTTTTTTCCCTAAAATAATATTTACTTTGAGTAATATGAAAAATTCACAAAAAAAACCAAAAGGGAATTCAGGGGTACTTTTAATACCTAGGTATGTACGTATCAGGATATGGAACAAATTGGCTTTGACTTGGGGCACTTTTTTCAGTTTTTTGTTCAAAAAAATGAAAAATAAACTTTCTATGTGAGGATACCTGTGGCTTTCTCTCAGGATCAGTAGTAATAGTAGTACCTTACTGATATTAGTAAGTACCTACAACTACTGTGTCTAGTCGAGTTGTCAAACTAGCTTTTATACATTTCTAGCTTTCTAGTTTGAAACAGAAGTCACAAGTAAAAAGTATATCCCTATATATAAAACCCGGCTGAAATTTGAAATCTCTTTCTGTCTGATATCATCTCCTAAAATAAATATTAGTACCTATAACACAGTAGGGCTAATTCAAAAAGTAGGGTTAATTTCCCATCATAATAAATTGACTAAGGGGAATATACAACCAGACCTGCTAAAATCTCAATGACTCCTGCTAATCTGTCTCCTGCTAATTTTCCTAATTGCTAACTCTAGGGCTATGTTAGGTTGAATTAGGTCAGATTATGTTATGTTAGATTAGATTAGATTAGATTAGATTATATTATATTAGATTAGATTAGATTAGATTATGTTAGGTTAGGTGAGATAGTATTATTAAAATAGCAGGAGAAGATTAGCAGGAGCCTTTGAGACTTTAGCAGGACTGTTTGGATAACAGCCTTGTGTGACCTATTTCAACCATTATTTGAGTTTTTTGCAAGGCGAATTTAATGGTACATCAAAGGATTGGGTCAAAGTAATTAGTTAAATAAGTAAAATTCGAAATTTATTTTTAATTTTTGGTCAAAATCTACTGCAAATTATCTGAAAAATTACCAATACTCATTGTCAGAATTCTTCAAAATGTTGATGTTTTGACCTCTATAATATGGGACTTTTGTTTTTATTTGCTTTTAGTACCCTATAGGTCATTTTAAACAAATTGAACCAAAAATTGGGAAATATTTCAGGTCAATTTTAGATTCAATTTTGGTTTATTTGTGAAGTCAGTCTAATAAGCTTCTTGCGATGTTTTTAGTGTATTATTGTATTATTTCATAAATTATGACAAAAAAGGTTAAAATGGGACGAAAAATGACATTTATCTCGAGTAAAAGTAAAAAAAAATTCATTTAAATTTTCTTGGGTAATGTTAAACTATGTATAATATGAATCTTGTTCTAAGAATAATAATGATAATCCAGGTTTGCAGGGTAGCTACATGCTTAAGTAAACTAGTTTATGATATATCTGTAATAAGTAGACATGTCACAAAATATAAGGTTTTTTGTCTATTTTTTGAGCTGAGAACTTCAAATCCTGCGTTCTAAAACCCCTAAAACTAACTAAATGTCTTTTTATAAGTAAATAACAAGATGACAAAATCAATTTTAGGATTTTGGTTTTGAACTAAATAAACCCAAAAGCTCGATTTTTATTTTACAAAAAAGGAAATCTTTGGGTTCTAATGGGCTTTCTGGCCTTTATGAGATTTAACATGCAAAGAACCGAAAGCCTAATACATCCTTTAGTAATTTTGAAATCTCTATTTTACTCAAGTTAGGTAAAATGAAAACAACAAACTAAAAGTAGATATATTTTGGCAATTTTTGGTTCAATTTGTTTTAAATGACCTTTACATAAAAGAAAATAAACACAAAAATATTATATTATAGAGGTCCAGTCAAAATATCAACATTTTGATGTATTCTGACAATGAATGAGATTGGTAATTTTGCAGATAATTTGCAGTAGATTTTGACCAAAAATAGCATAAAATTCTTACCACTTCTTATATAAGGATCTTTATGTCTTTGGGACATAAATGTACTTTTTTGTAAAAATTTTCAAATTTTGAGACTTTTTTCGAAATTTTGAAGAAATTCTCTGAAATATCTCTGAAATTATTCAATATTTTATGACATTTTTCAAAATTCTGAAGAAAATTCTCAGAAATTCTTCAAAATTTTAGGACATTTTTTTGAAATTCTGAAGAAATTCTCTGAAATTTTTCTAAAATTCTTCAAAATTTTGAGACTTTTTCGAAATTCTGAAATTCTTTAAAGGATATCATGGATTTTCTGGGTTATAATGGGCTTTCTGGTCTTTATATGAGGTTTAACATGGAAAGGCTCAAAAGCTGAATAGATCCTTTTAGAGAAAAAACTTGAATTTTGAATAGAACAGACTAAAATAATAGTTCTAAAAACCTGTTGAATCCAGAGGCTTGTAAACTTGAGATATTTCTCCTATTATTTATCGTATTTATTGCTATTTACCATTAGTCATACTTAATATTAATAGCTATAATATACTATATGTATAGTTGTTATTTTGAAGTGATCTCCAACTCAAATTATAATTCCAATTTAAGCCTTTTTGAAAAGTGTCAAATACAGAGAATAATAATGATTTCCATTAAATATTTACAACTTCAAAATGCTTATTAAATTTAATAAATTGAAATCAAACACAAACAGTGAAATTGCTAAAGCTTATTTTGATCTTTTTTGATCGATTATATCAGTAATAATCTTGTTTAATGAAATGAAAACTCGATTTCTTATCATCTAATTTTAATTATGAAATCCTAGATTTCATAATGTAATTATATGGATGAAAATTAGGATTTCAAATTGAAATTTGAAAGATAAGAATAACGCTATTATAAATAAATTCCCCTTCAATCAATGATTTTATGAGTTTAAAGCCATTTTAAATTTTTTACATTACTAGAAAATCTGAATATTATTCTGGAGATGCAATGCTGGAAATCTCGTTTATTCTTTTATCAATATTTTTCAATTTTAAGCAAATTTCTATGTGTTTAATTCAGCTCTGATAAATGAAATTTTCAAAGACCATTTGTCATATTTCAAAATAAATCAAAGACCATAATGTGTTTATTCAATTGAAAATAATATTTTAAAAAACTGCCTGTAGATTTGGGTTAATTTCATACTTTGACCAAAAATTCAATCTAAATAGAAAGCAGATTAAACCGGAGCCCATTTTATTGTAAAGAAAGTTTACTATTTTGCATTTTTTTGTGAAATTTTCAACAAAATCTAATCAAGTCTGTTATATGTAGCGTTTGTATCTTAATTTCAAGCTTTTTTATTAGTAAGAAAAGTTAAAAAATTGTAATTAAAATCAAATAAGGAAAGCCAATTTTTGTCTAAAAAAACTTCAAATACGAGAATACTTGAAGTTTGTTTGAGATGGTTATTCTGACTGAAATTAGATTTGAAATGATTTGATTACATATCAAGTTATTAAAACTTGAAAAAAAAACTCGATTAATTCTTGTGTTAATTTGGAAAGTTTCTGAGATTTGAAAAAAATTTCAAATTATTTACATACCTCAGCCTACATTACATACCTTATACATAGGTTTAAATTCTGGCATTTAATCATTATAAATCAGAATTATTCAAATAGACACTTTGGTTATAGCTCAGATTTAATCTCATTCCAATTTTCGCTCGTTGAATTTTCCCTTATATAGTATTTTTGGTCTAAATTTGTTTAGAGTTCAAAAATGAATTTAAGGTTTGGATTTAGATTTATTTTTACGGTGGATATGTAAAGGTAAAGGTCATGCCCTTTTAGTTTCTAGAAAATATTTTGATTTTGAGATTTTACAACTTTTGAGTCAAAAAAAGCCACTTTGAACACTTTGAAGTTGCTTTTATTACTCATGAATGATACGATGAGATGAGATGAAATGAGAGCTTAAAATCCCAAATACTCAGAAATAAATAAAAGATATATTTAGGTACGAGTACTTGCAAAGTCTAAAGCTAATACACATTACCTATATACAAACTTATAAAGTAAGTACTTACCTACTGTAGATTGTAGGGTTTAAATGGATGAAAAGTGAAATTCACTCAAGTGAAAGTGGAGTCTTTCGATTTCAGGTGAGTTCTAAATCTCAGAGTTGGGCAAAAAGTTTGAAAATCGGATTTCAAATTATTCAAATTCAAACTTATCTAAAATTATCCAAAGGATATCTTGGGGTACTAATGGGCTTTCTGGCCTTTATATGAGGTTTAACATGCAAAGGCCTGAAAGCCGAATACATCCTTTGAGAATTTAACTTTTTTGGATATCCAAAAATATCTGTAAACCTAAGGGTAACTAAAAATTGAGAAAGGATCCAGCTAACAGGTAATCAAAAACTTATTTCTTCTGATTTGATTAATACTAAATAAGATTTCAGCCTGAAAAATATCTAATTTTCAATGTAGGTACATTATTGTAGAGCATAATAAGGAAAATAAATTCTGAAATGAGATATTTTTCAATTGAATAGAGATCAATGACTAGTAATTTAGACTCAAAAGAGAAAGTTTGTATTGAATTTTAGTTTTTTCATTCATTTTTTTTGTAAAATACCCAACTCTGCATGTGGTAGCAAGTTGCAAGCAAGAAGTAATATAAAGGCTTAAAAAAGTCAAGTCGAGTGAAAGTTTATCCTTTTGGGTTTAATCATGTACAAATTGAGAGATTATCGACTTCTATAAGAGATTGTAAAAATTTGAGATCTCTCTGTTTCCATATATCACCTCTAAACTCATAAAAGCTATGAAAGTATCTGTCAGCAGTCTATTCAGATTACAATGAGCTTTCTGGCCTTTATATGAGGTTTAACATGCAAAGGCCTGAAAGCCGAATACATCATTTATTTAAATTTTATATTTCTATGATTTTTTTATTTATATGTCAATTTGATTGCGCCTTGGCCAACCCTTACTATTAGAATTAGAGTAGGGTATAATTATAACTTGTTGCTCATCCCAAGATATATTCTGTATGTACTACTAGGTTTTATTGATATAAAATACCCAACATTTGTTTCGTCTCAAGGATACTTCATACTCCAAAATTACTAAAAGCTAAAGCTAAATATAATCTAAACCTCAAATATTGCAAACTACGAGATACAAAGTATCAGTTTAAATTGATATAAATTAAGCTCAAAATTGAAAGAAAAGGGGCTTTTCATTAATTGAATTATTATAGAATTTGCTTTTTAGAGTTCCTTCTGTTTCATTTGATAAAATTAACTAAAATTAACTAATTTTTTTAGAAATTCTAATTTAGCTTAAAAGTATCCAAAATACCAATTATTGTGATGTAAATTTTAGATTAGAAGTAGGTACTTATTTTGAATTTATAAAATTGACTGATAATTTCTGTTATTTCAGAAATTTTCATAAATCTTTATTTTATCTTTATTAGATACGTTCAAAACCTAATTGGAATTTTTATCGAAAAAATCCCAATTAATTTTTGTCTTCAGATTTAGCTGAATATAATTGAGATCTCTGGAAAGTAGAAAATAGAACCTTTTTTTATGCGAGCGAAGCGAGCACCTACTATTCAACTTTGCTTGCACTTTGTCCGTCTGTCTGTATGTTCGCGGCATAACTCAAAAACTACTCGACCGATTT
>JAQIXA010002745.1:0-16477 GCA_034699045.1 Nanhermannia cf. coronata Gr-Ori-00579 | reverse complement strand
ATTTGAACAAAAAGTTGAAAAAATTATTTTCTAAAGCTAATCAAGACCCCAAATTTCAAAACTTCAAATTAGGTTCTAAAAAAGCTTATTTTAGGTGAAAGGAATATGTAGTCATTTTCATTAGAGAGCTAATATATTATTACCTACTGATACTTCAAGTTAAATACCAATATAATTCAACCTTACTTATTTAAAAAGTCCAAAATTTTCAATAAATAGTATTGAGTATTCTAAAGATATGAAGTACACTAAATCTGAAATAATCTGTATCTATCAGTACCAGTGTCCTAATATAAGTAGTTACAAATACAACTAAAAATTCTCAAATTTTTCTCAACTCTATTTGATAGTAAAATTTCGGTTCTAATCACACACCAAGTTAAAATAACACTTAAATTCGTGTCAAATTCATTGCAGATTTGGCACTCGGAGAGGATTTCCGACAAAAAGCACACAAATACTAGTATGTAGTACTATGTAGTAGTATAAATAAACTAAATTTTATGTATTTTTGTTTGTAAGTGTAAGTACTAATACTTAGTACTAGTACCAGGGTTTTTGAATACGAGTATAGATCAAAATAATAAACAACTACTACTAGTAGTACTGGGGCCTGTATTTAGAGAGAAATGATAGAAATAGTAAAATTATAGTTCATAAGAATAACTATTAATCCAGTAGTACTTTGGTAGTATAAAATATTAAATTATTATAGAAAAGCCAACTTGTTATTACTTACCAGAGCTTAAAGTATGCAAATATTTGCTAGACACGCAAACTATGAATAATCTAGATTCTACTATTAGATAGACAAAATAGATATACTTCTACTTGTACTAGTTCAAAATTCAAATGAATTTATACAACTATAACTAACAGTATATATAATATGCTATGCTTTACAGTATGTATAAAAAAATTGAAATATGGAAAATATGGTATAGTAGTATCTGTAGATTATTAAGTTGATGCTATTAAAAGTTAATTCAAATTCATGGGGTTTGACGTTTGAATGGCAGTAGATCTGCTGGTCCTCGTTCCCCATTATTTATTAGTCGAGGAAATTTGACTTGTAAAAAAGGCATAAAAATAATGCTAATTGTACTACTAATTGCACTACTAGTATAGATATATCTATCAGTATCTAGTCCTGCTTCAATCATAATAGGTTTTACAAAGTATATCTATAGGTTTGCAAAAACTCGAGTATAATAATATGTATAGATAAGCTGGAAATCATTTAAATAATTTGGTTTATGGTCATTAGGTCAAATACAAAAGTTGTATAGAAATATCTAAATTTTTTAAATATCTTGCAAATTAATTTTAGTATCGAGCAGGAACAAGTACCTACTCTGTAGTATCTATTTGATATTTAAATTTTTAAATTCTGGAGCTTTTATAATCAAAATGTTTTTTAGATTGCAAAATATGCAAAATACTCCATACCTATATATCATATCATATAGGTATTTGAACATAAAGTAAACCAACTGCAAATCATTATAAATTATTAATAAATAACGTTTTTTAATCCTCTAAATCCCAAAAATTACCTCTAAAGATCTCTAAATCTCCAGATTTAGAGAAATCCTCGATTATAAAAGTCGAGAATTCCGAGCTTCATATTTCGAAAACTCTAATCGAAATCAGCCTTTGAAAGAATCAGGAATTACTTTATTTTTGTAATTTGACCAAATTTGCATTTGCCTTTTTTTACATCTTAATATTTGCAAGTACTGATAGTACTAGTACTGATTGTAGGTACAGTATATAGTGTATTAAGTATGCAGTCTAATTTAATCAAATATGAGCCATTTCCACTAGTATATTTCCCTCTAGAATTCACAAAATCGCAAAAACCAGCAGACCCAATTTCTTTTGTGTAATCTAATACAATTCTATTATAAATAGTTAATATCATACATTTTAATATTCTACTCACACTACACTACACAGTACACGCAGTGATAGATCAGTTTTATCAAAAAAAAAACTCTTATCTCTTGAAATATCTATATAAGTATAAGTATATGAATTGAAGCCTTTTAAGTACCCTATTTGAGATAAGTGATTTTTTTCCAACTACCTACTGCCTACTCGTAGTGCAATAAAAAGATATTCCCAGTTTTGTAATAAATCTGTTTTCAACATTTCACAGTTTTACGTTCATAAATAAAGGCCTTTTAAAGAGTACTCGTACAGTGCAAGTGAAATCATTATATCAAAGTTATCGTGTGAATTTTGCCCAAAAAAATACGAGAAATCGATCTAAAGAGTTCTTATATTACTTTAAGTATCTGGTAAAAAAAAGTCAGCCAATTTCCAATAACCAAGTTCAATTCTAAAATTTCTAAAGATCAGCCAGAGTCAGACGTACATATATCTTATTTGGGCTTATTTTAAAGGTACTTATTCTTACTACTAGTACTACTACGAGTAACAGGACTTTTAATAAGTAATATAGAAAAATGGATTTTGGGACAAAAAGATAGGAAATCGAACAGGCAAGGCAGACTCGAAGATTTATTGGGAATTGGGAGAGAAAAGAGATATCTCTTTTTTTTGGCGAAATTTTGGGAGGAGTTGGTTTGGGATTTGGGATAAGATTAAATGGTTCAAAAAGGATGGTTTTTTCTTATCTAGAGGCTTTTTTACAATAGATTTTTGAATAATAAATAATTTGTTAAAAAAAGTTAAAAGTATAGATTAGATTAGATTTTCAAGCCCATAATTCATAATACAACAAAACTGTAAAAAGCAGCGACTCTAATCAAGAAAAAATAATGAAATGTTGGATTTAGTAATTTCTTAGACTTTTGAATGTCCATTTTAGACCTGAATTTATTTCTAATTTTTGAGTTTTCTTACAAAATTAGGCAAAATTTTTCAAAATTTTTCGATAAATTTTGGATCAAATTGTCCGTCTGTTGAAATAGAACCTACAGACAAAAGTCCTACAAGACCAATGTCCTACAGACAAAAGTCTATAGGGACATTTGACCCAAAAGACAAATGTACTACAGATAAATTTAAAAAAATTTCAGTTTAAATAAAGTGTAGGCCATTTCTTAGACTTTTGAATATCCATTTTAGACCTGATCTTATCGATTCACACCCTAAATCTCCAATTCCCAAAATCTCCAATAAAAATCTCCAAATACCCAAAATCTACAATGCCCAAAAATACAAAAATTTAAAAATTAGAGATATTTATTGGAGATTTAGGGAATTGGAGATTTAGGGTCATCACGCCATTTATCACCTACAATTGAGCAGTTAGAAATTTTGTCAGTAGGTACTTTAGGACATTTGTCTCTGTAGGACTTTCATCTGTAGGCCAAGGGTCGGTAGGCATATTGTCTGTAGGACTTTTTTTGTAGGACTTTTGTCACAACCAAATTGTCAAGATTCAGAAATCAAAATACAAAAAGGCAAAAATCTCAACCTCAAAATGTTTACAAAATCTATTTATTTCGTTCAATAATAAGTCTCGATTCATCTATTTAATATTTGAGTAGATCAATTTTGCTCTAAAATTGATCAATTTGATAGAAAAATTTTAGAATATTTTTAGACTTGTAATTTAAATACAATAGCTCTCTTTTAAGAAAAAATATTAAAGAACTCTCATGTAGATACTCCAAGTGTTTAGAATCTGGATCAAATTACTTTTAAGTGCTTTTAACTGGCATTATTCATAATGAGTGAATTTGAATTGAACCTATTTCCATAATTATAAAGCATTTTTAGCACGCTTCTTAGACTCGTATTATGAAATATAATCCATTGTTTAATATTCTACTTACTGGCTGAATATACTTTTAGAATTTTATTAAAAAAATATCAGATAAAGCTCATTTTTATAAAGTTCTGGATGAGATATAGAGATTCCCTGAGGATTTTAATAAACTTTTTTTTTTCAATTTTTGCAGCTCCCAGATCACGGTCTGAATCGGCTGAATGAGAGATTGCTTTTATTTCGACACGACTACGGATCTACAAATATTTTACAAATGATCAACTCAGCATCGGAAATTAGTGATGACACGTTGGTCGAGGTCGTTCTCACAGGTATTAGATCTACTATAAAAATCTATAATCTATAATCTAAAAAACCCAATAGAGCTCAGTTCAAGTTAACACTTGGTTTTTTATCTAAATTAAGTTATGTTAGTCTCGATTACAGAGGTGATTTGATAAGTTAGGTCAGGCTTTTTGAAATTTAGATTTAGGCTTTTCTATTGGTAAATACTAGTAGTCAATTTTTTTGTAATTAATCTAATTACATTTTTTGTATATAATTTAAGCCAACGCCCCAGCAGCTGAAGATTCGATCCAAATTAGACCTCATGTGGTCACAGTGCACAGCTACAAAACGCCAACTTTTTGCGATTTTTGTGGAGAAATGCTCTTTGGGCTTGTGAGACAAGGACTTAAATGCGAAGGTAAGCCATTTACTAATAACTATACAACTATCCTTCTATATACAGTATAAAGGATCCAAAAAACAGAAAAAATTGTTAAAATATTAAAAACTTAATCATTCCAACACCCAAAATTCAAATTTTTTAGAAAATCAATAGTTTTTGAGTAGCACCAGTACCTAAAGGTGAAATAAAATTGATCAAAATTCAATTCATTTTAAAAAATATATACATACAAGTACTAGTATAGGTAGGGTACTTTAAATGGTTACAAATCTTAAATTTTTTAGAGAAATTTATGGATTTCCAATGTCTAAATGTCCAATTTCTTATAGATATTTTTTATGTAGCTACAGTATAGGATCCTTACTTATGCTGACGATTGCTAATACGAGTAGGTAATCAAACTGCACTAAATATATATATTGATTAGGATGAATTGTCATAACTTTTAAAATTTTAATCGCCAAAATGACAAGCCTTATTTCTGTTTGGAGTTTGAAAAGTTTCAGACATCTAAGGATAAGTCTAGGTCTTGTGGAAATATTTACTTAAAATTTAAAATTCTTAAAAATATATACTAGTGTACTAGTGTAGTTAGGACAGATATAGACTTCTGTATACATAAGTCTTATTGTAAATTGTCTTATAGAGATATTCGACTGTATCGACTTGTATAAATGAAAATATAAATCGCCCTTATAAATCATCTAGAATAACATTTTTGACATGAAAGTTAAAGTCTAGTTTATTGCTCTAGTATTTCTAAAATAGTTTAGGGGTCTAGAATACCTTACCTTATACAAGGTTCAATCTTATTAAATTATTTGCAAAACGACCTGTTGTACTACCACTGTTAGTACAAGGTATTAGTCACTCAACTTCAACTTCAAATATTCAAATTGTATTTTGCATAAAAGAATTATTACTACACGAGACATTCATCTTTTTAATGGCTTTTTTCATACTACTTAACTATCAGTAGTACCCTACTAACTATTACATACTTAAGATAGAAGACCATGACATTTAAACCCTGTTGAAAATTACTAAATTATCTATGTCTACTATAGTATACCCAAAAAGGGCAAATAAGAAAATATGAAATTGATCTAAATATTGTTCTTAAGGCATAGTATGAGTAGTACTAGATTCTATCTGTAGGAAGGTATAACAAATTGAGAACTTGAAACTTGATCTTGTTTTAAATGCCGATTACAAATTTACAAATTTACAAATATAGTGATTTACATAAATGGTCTCAAGTTCAAGACTCTCAAGTCATGATAAAATCTGCTTCAAATGCATAAAGATAAGTAATAAGTAATTTATGTAAATTACCCAAGTATCTACCTATAGTAGGGTACTTTTGATTTAAATGACCAAATCTAAGATACATTATTATTGCTTTTATTTATCTAACGATTTGATCGAAACAACAATCCTAAATTCATTAAAAATGTTAAAAAATTCAACTTTTCTGAAATTCGTAAAGTTGAAGTTTCAAAGTTCAAATGTATCAATTTTCAAGATCTCAAATCGACCTTAATTTCATAAGGTTTGCATTTAAAATGAATTTTGAACTTTTTGGAAATTTCGACTGTTAGTCGAAAATATTGAGTATTTTAGGAAAAATCGCCTAATTAAGAGCTGAAATTGCCATTTTTCTCGTCTATCTGTAGTCTGTAGAGCTAGAGTTATGAAATTTTCAGAAAAGTTAAAAGTTAAAGATCACATTTGATGAAAATTACTTGTATGTATCTAGGTATATATAAATAGCTTATTCATCCAATTTTGGACTAAAATGCAGATAGCACTTTGACATTTACATTCGGGTTTGGGTACAATTTTTTCAAAATCGAGCAAAAGAACAAGATGTAATGTAGGTTTAGAAAAACTGAATTTTTGTCCTTTTTTATTGTGTATATTTGTATTTATGTGCACTTAACAACTTATACTATTCAATAGTACTTTGTAGTAGAAGAGTTTGGGTGATAATAAAAAAGATAATAGAAGTGCAAATACTAGACCTACTGTATCAGTACTACTTGAGTCTATTTTATTAATAAAAGAGGTCAAGTCACATTAAATTATAATTTATACGAGGTTATCCTCGAGGGCCTTTACAACTATCTACTAGAGTATTATGTGATACTTTTTTTAGAAACTTTATAGTATCTAAAGTATCTAAAGAAGTATATGAGTGAAATCAGGAGACCGAGACAAATGAGAATATCAAGGATATTTTAGCTTTTATTTTATGACAAACAGTAACAGTACTTACCTACTTATACACAGTTAGATACAAGAACATTACATTTTCTCGGGGCTTTTTTGTATTTGTATACTGTAAAACATGATAGTATATATTTCATACTTGCCTTGAGTCTTGTAAGTAAAAGTGTAAGTTCAATTTCTCATATTTTAATATTATTAAATGTTACATTTATTTATATTACACTATACACTATATAGTGTACTAATCCGAAAAAAGTGAACAAATATTCTACTATATTTCAATTTAGTTTTAGAAAATCTACTCTACTCAAGTATAGTACATACATACTAAACTTATACACAAGTAAAGGGTTCTTTATGTACAAAATATATGACAGTATAGTCCTACACTATTATTTAAAATTTGGAAAAAAATAAGCAATGCCAATTTAGAAAATATCTTGAGAAAGGATATTTTTATAAAAAAGATTTTTAACTTTCGGATACATATACAGAAGATTCCAGAAGAATATGGGTAGAAGTTTTAAAATCAATTGTCGATAACCTGGATTTATCAGTAATCAGTAGGCTAAAACATTTATTTTTCAATTTCTTAAAAAATCAAAGAATTGGACATACTAAAAGCATCTATAGTTCTTCAAAAATCACAAAAATTCGCATAATTGAAAGTTTTTGGGATTTTTAATTGCGATACTATCTAATAAACATAATACATAGAATACAGACGGACAGATATAACGGGCACTTTGGCTCATTTTTCTATATTTGCGAGCTAATAAGTACCTTACCTAATCATAAGTAGGGTACTCTACCAAAAGTATGAGTACTTTTTAGATTAAATTTTTTTATATTTATTTAAACTTGAATTTAATCAAATGTAAACATGCTCCATTTCCTACATGCATTTAGAATTGAGACAGAGATAAAAGTAAAATCTTTTTAAAATGCCTCCAACTTTTCTCCATATCAAATTAGTATTAAATGGATGAATTTGTTAAGTTTACTTACAACAACTTTTTCAAAAGACCCCCAAAATTTACAATTTAATTTCAAACAAGTCTGGTTAATACGAGTATACCAAAGCATACAAGTATCTCTATTCGAGTACCTTATAATAGTAAAAGTAAAAGTTCCACAAATCCTCAAAGGAATGATATTCAGTAATGAATATAAAGTTTAGAGAATTTTTGTTGTTTTTATAAAAATTTTATTTCAGATGAGCAGATCTCGTGTTTGAGTATAGTACCTACTATAGTACTACGAGTTCTACTACTCTTCATTAGATTAGATTAGACAATTTTTTTGAGGATTAAAATTTCTCAACTTTTCCCCAGCTCAACATTTCCAAAAAAGAGAAACATCCATTATAAATTCCCAGTTGAGTTCAAAGAAAGGGAAAAATATGCTATTACAAGCAAAATTACAGAATATAAGGGTTACTTACATAAGCCTCAAGTTCCAAGTCTTAAGTCTTTAGTATTAGAAAGAAAAAGTATTTGAAAGAATGGTACAAGTATGGCACAGACTAGTAAATAAGCATTCAAATTCTGAATTTCTGAATTTTCTGAATTTTGATAAAAATGCTAACCTTTGAATAATCTTAAATTCAAAGGGTTTTCAGGAAATTTTAAGCCTGAAATTCGCATTCAAATATCCTTCAAATACATATATATTATATCTGCCATTAGTTTACTTATAAATAAGGATATTTTAGGATCTTTAGTTATAAAAGGGGGCTATTTCTGGTCTAAATTTTTAGGAAATTAGATGGAAAATTACATGTGCTTTGAAATTTCCATAAGAAATGAAGTAAAATAAATTTTTATTAAAAAATTGACCTAGAACTCTGATTCTTGACTACACGTAGAACTAGGGTTCTGAAATTCATTA
This sequence comes from Nanhermannia cf. coronata Gr-Ori-00579, assembly GCA_034699045.1. Taxonomy (NCBI): domain Eukaryota; kingdom Metazoa; phylum Arthropoda; class Arachnida; order Sarcoptiformes; family Nanhermanniidae; genus Nanhermannia; species Nanhermannia cf. coronata Gr-Ori-00579. Next base: position 7,922 of record JAQIXA010002745.1, on the reverse strand, counting down.
AAACTAACATTGAAAGTTCGATATGAAATGTGTTAAACTATCCAAAAATACTGATACCTAATTGTTATACGAGTATCTCTAGGTCTATAAATAGTTAGTAATTTTGGAAATTTTTTGAAAAATTTCGAATATACATAGGTAGATCACTTATAAAGTAGATAGTTCTAGGCATAAACAGATTTGTTTTCAAGTACATAGGTATTTGGATCTGGAATTTTTTGAAGATGTTGTTTTTCTAGAAAACTATTTGAGAATATTTTGATATTTATGATTTTTTTGTCAATTTTCTTGTAGGTTGCAGTCTCAACTTTCACAAGCGATGTGTTTACAAAATTCCAAATAATTGTTCTCAATCGAACTATTCGAGTAAACGAAGGAGATCTTCAACATTCCTTGGGATTCCCAGAAGTCCATCCGAGTCTGGATCCTTGAACTCTATTCTTTCGGATGATTCTTCCATTAATATCAAATCACCGACGACCATCGATGGAAAGGTAAGCTTGTAAATATACAAAAATTGGTGTAGATATAAATAAGGATCAAATTATCCCTAAAAATTTTGTGCTCGTAATCTGATCTTAAGATCTTTTCTAAAACTAAACCTTTTCAAGATGATATTTTGTCAGATCTAAATAAACAACAGAGATCTATCTGTATTTTTCAACCAGTTGATCTGATTCGATGCAGACACCTTCAAAAAAATTAATTTTTGTCAGGAAGAATGAGACGACAACCTTTTAGTTTATAAATTTTCGTAAATTGTAACTTAACTTCTATAATTTGGAATTTTACAATTAAGAAATTTGCAAGTCTCCTGGAATCGTTAAAATTTACATTTTTGATAAAGTATCTATTTGAAAAGTGTGTGATAAATAATCCTATTGATATTCTTGCTCTTTTGTAAAAAGGTTGTAGGTACATACAACAGTCCCTCCACGTAATGTAGTATAAAAGGTTAAATGTCAAAAAATAACTCATATTTCAAATGAAATTCTGTATCTGATGAGATCCATTTCCTTTTTTTGACCCAAAAAGACAAAAAAAAATATCCCTTGGGTTATCTACCCTATCACTTGCAACAGTACCAGTACAAAAACCAGGTCTCGACTGAATTCAAATTTATTTTTTTGTTTTTGCAAAAAAAAAAGGAAAACAAAAGAAGGGTAAATATCTTGACTTTTATACCAGTTATGTAATACTAGTACCTTCAATAGAATTGATACTAGTACTTCTAGTAAATGCATCTAGACTTGTGCATTACTGTGGAAAAGTAAGGATCTTAATTCTTATGACAAATAAACAAAAAAATACAAAAAAGCAATCATATTAGGTCTTCGAGTATCTGTATATATTAGACGAGACTTTTTTGAGTTAGGGATGGTATAGGGGTCCACCCATTAATGTATAAAGGCAAAAATGACTAATCAAAAATAACTAATCAAAAATGTCTAAAACCAAAAATGTCTAAAGTAAGAAATGTCTAAAACCAAAAATATCTAAAGTAAAAAATGTCTAGACCAAAAATAACTAATGGTCAGTTGTGCATGTTCAGAATAAATAGGTATTTTTTCATAGGTCGCTTTGCGACCTTGTGAATTTTTTAATATTGGACATTATTGCCATTAGTTATTATTGCCATTAGTCATTTTTGGTTTTAGACATTTTTTACTTTAGACATTTTTGATTAGTCTTTTTTTATTAGACATTTTTGCCTTATAGTTAGACATTAACGGGTGATACGGGTATGGGTATCTTTATTTATAAAATTTATAAAATAGCTTGCAAGCGAATTTCAAAAATTTACTATAAAATTAGCGAATATTTAAAATGAGATTGTTGATTGAGAATTCATGATGTTATGTTACTCGCCAAATCTTTACACGCCGGATGTTACGCGCCAGGATTTTACTCACCCGTCGTGACTGTTTCTCACCAGAATTTTTCTCACCCATATTTTTTTCATCAATTTGATTAATTAAAATTTTGAAAAAAAATTGCTTTAATATCAACTTCAATATCAGAAATGAAAATCAGGTTCAATCAAGTAAAGTACCTACTTATACTTAAGATTGAGTTTTTAAAAAAGGTCTTTGTCTTTTTTATCAGCATTTTAAACGATTATCTTTGCCTTTTCAAATGTAAATTCTTATAAATCATTAGTTTTAAATATATTGATAAATACTTGTACGTGTAAAGTCTCGGCGAGAAACAGACACGGGCGTGTAACATTTCGGGGAGAAAGAAATGGGAGAAATCTTTCGTGTTACCCTTGATGGGACTTATATATAGATAGATGAGATTTTTAAATGAGTTGAAGTTTTAGAAAATATTTATTGAAAATTAGTGTAGTAGGTACACGTAAAATCAAAATCATACACACCTAAGTTTTGTACGAATTTTTCAAATACATTAATTGTAAAATTGATTGATTACTATACTAGTAGTTCTGATCCGTATAGGTAGGTATTATGCATTAGTTTTCCAAATTTTATAGAAATTTCGATTTTTGCCAAGTATTCGTATAGGTACTCAAGTTCCTTTTCGATATTGATTTTTGAAGTGTGATTATTTCCTTAATTGAAATTTTGAGTCATAAATGGATTCTATAATATTGAATACTGTGTAAAATATTTATAAAAAACGAGATTTTAGCAAAAGATTGCGGATTTTTATGGGTAAATAAACACATGTTCGAGTGCTGGGTCCTTTTGTTGTCACAATGTAAAGTAAAGTAGAGACCTACTTATTACTATACATTTACAAATAGAAGTATCAGTACTAGAAATGATTCTTACCCTGTCATTTTGATTTCTTTGACAAGTAGATATATAATAAGTAAGTATCTATAAGTATCTATATTTTTAGTTTTTAGAATTTTTAGAAAATTCGTCAGTATACTTTGTAGTATGAAATAGTAGGGTACTATGTATTAATGCATTTTACTGTGTAGTATATCTACTGGTACTGTTTGTAGTACAAGTACTTATAGAATAGTTCCTTGATTGTGTTTTTATTTCACCTAAGGGTATAGGAAATTATACTGATATTGAAGCAAAAAGGCTGATTCAGGAATAGATTCTAAGTGAAAGCAATCAAAAGTATATCTACTATGGCTAGTATTACTTAAATAGAATTTATAGGATACTCAAATCTCATACTCGTATACCTACTTTTCTTGGTAATATTTCCAATTTTTTTGGTTTACCTATATACGAGTATAGATGAAAGAAATAAATGATATTCAGTGATATAAATATGATCCTTTCATGTTTCTGATACCTATCACATATATCAAATATCAAATATCCTTTATACCATCATTTTATCAAATCCAATTTTGAACAATAAAACTCGTAAAATTTTGACTAAATGCGGAGTATTTACTTTTTAAATACCATATGAGATGTTATGTTTCAATTTTTGGCGATTTTTATACCGTATTATTAGATGCAAAATACAGATAATAAGGCCTTATAGGCCTCGTGACTTTTATATTTTGGTTTTTCTATTGACTGAAATTTTATATAACTACTTTGTAGTCCTACTATCCTACTATTGTAGATTGAAATTTTGAAAAATTTTTACTTTTTGTCAGTTATAAAAGCTGGACAAGCCTTAAATATTGTATAAAAATAATGAATTTACTCGTATTTAGATACTCTATCCAAAATCTACTTCTTAAGAGCGATTTGGATCGAATTTACCGCTAAATTTCTACTTTAAATGATTACCAAAATGTCAGGTTAGGTTATCTAATATAGGTTAGGTTACCTAGTAGTACTTACTAGTACTATTAAATTTAGATTCAATTAATCAACTTTTTGTTAAATTACATACACATTTCTAAATATGGGAAAAATTGAATTTGACGAATATTCGAATAAAGTAGAACCATACACACATTCATATAATACTTAATCTGCAGATAGATCTGATACAAGTAGTTTTATTTCTTTGAAAGAATGATTGATCTTGTCAAAACTGAAAGAAACTTCAAGTCTTTTCGTTTATATATGAAATGATAAATAATAAGAAAATTTATCGTCCAATTTTCCTCATTTTTATGAGAATTTCTAAGAGGAAATGAAATATCTGTATATCCAGAAGATTTACACAAACAATCCCAGTCAATTAAATCCAACTTTGAAATGAAATTCTATTTACTGTCTAATATATCGAATACCCGAGTATTTTAATAGTCTAGTTTATAGAACAAAATGAAATTGTTCTTTTTATTCTATCAGTACTAGTAGAGATACTTTCAAAATTCTTTCATCAGATCTGTCGGATATATCAAAACCATTGTTCTGAATTTCTGAATAAAAGCTTCGAGTTTTTTTTACTGCAAGTATTACTAGTAGATTACAATTGTAAGAGAAAAGTCTAAAGAATTCTAGATCCAAAATGAAACTTGGGTTTTTTATCATTTTCAATTCTACAGATGTAATATGCACAGATAGCTGGAGAAAGTTAAAATTGCGAGAATTCTCTCTTTTTTTGACTTGGTAAAAGAACAGTCCTTTTAGAATATTGAAGTTTTGAGAGTTTTTTTCTCAAACTTTTCTTCTATTCTTCTTCTGCAAGTTCTATTTCCTAACTTAAATTTTATATCTATCAGTTCAGTAGATACTGTAGATAGTGATCTGGTTCTGGTTGCAAAACTTACGTAATAGTATTATAGGTACTGTAAACGAGAATTAATTAAATAGTTTTTAAAAGGTGTTATATGGAAATGCCTAAGACTCAAGGTACATCTATAGTACTCCTAGTACTATAGATAATATAATGAGGATTTAATTGGAAAGTTAAGTGAATTCTTTCGTAAAAAGATCAAAATTTTCAATTAGATAACAAGTAAACAGTCACTTGAGCTAAAAAATATTACCAGATTTTGATTTTATCATAAAAATCATTAAAAAGCCAAATATCTTACCTACATCTACTTAGCTTAAGTACCCTACATAATAAATACAAAAACTGTCATTTATTGAAATTATTTTCATTTGTTTTGAAACATAGTAACTTTGAACAAATTTTGAGTTATTTATTAGTCCAATATCTTCATTTGAACTAAAAGTCTCAAAATTACAATTATTTTACAAGAAATAAATAGGAAGGGTAGGGTACCTTACTTTACTTTTCAAAAGAGAAAAATCGACCTTTTTGAGATTTTTTATATATCTGTAGCATGTTAAGAATATTAGCTTTTTATTGACTAAAAAGTATCTTTACTTTTCAAGTTCAGTTTATGAGAATATGAGTTTTACTGGTAGTAATTATAAAAGTAAAATAAGTCGGATTGTTTGCTTTTTTCGAGAGAAATTAAAATTAAGACTTTGGAATTAAATTAAAACGAGTTTAAAACCTTTAAGCATTCTAGTACCCTACTTATTATACTATCTGTATCTGTAGTACTATCCTACTACATTGTAGTTTTAAAAATATGTAATTTTATTATGCATTTTAATTTAATTTAAGAATCCTTAAAGGATACTTGTAGTGTACTTTTATACCTACTCTATAATAAGTATCCTAAATAAAGCTCCAGATCAATTTGTATGCATTTTTATTGTGATTGTTTCAAAAAGTGCTTTTTGCACTTTGAAATCTATTTAAATGCATTAGATAATAAAGGTCCTATAACTGTATTTACAACTTTTAAACTTGTTCCAATTTCACAACTTTCTTTCAAAAAGTGAAATTTTACTTTTATTATTTATAAGTATTAGTAGGCTATTGGGTACTACTAGTATTAGGAAAAGCTGGAAAAAGTTAATACTGATGTAAGTAGGTACAATCCGATTACAGAGATCAGAAATTTTAATTATTTTAATTATCTAGCTAAATACTACAGTAGTATGTATGGGATTCGGTATGCGGTTGAATCTAAAGTTAACATACAGGAATTGAGCTAATAATATACTAGTATTGTAGTACAAGTATTTATAAATAGAAAATACCCACCATGTTCATGTAACTTGATAATGAAACATAATCTAATTTTACTTCGGTTTTGCTTATTTAAATGACTGGATCTTGTCAGTTTGTCCCAAATTTAATCAGATTAATTGCAATATATAAAGTCTCAAATTTTCAAAAAACTTATACATACTTATTATACATTGTACATTTTTCGAAATCGCAGAATTTAGCTGAAATCGATTCAATTGTATTGATATTTACACGGTACTTATTTATGTACATTATTTGTAGATACTTAATGTATCTGTAGGTATGATATTTGCAAAATATTTTGAGTTTTGAGTTTCGAGTCTGAATTTTGAAATATTTGTGTATTTATTGGTAAGGGAATTAGGTAAATGTACTTTTCCCTCTGAATGAAACGTGATGGCTTATAAAAGTTTTTGGGTTTCGATGAATTTTACAAAGTATTTTTATTTCTACAGAGAGTCTAGAGTTTAGTACTATAAGGACTAGGGTACTATCTATGTGGTATCGTCTGGTACTGGTATTGAATCAGTTTTTGGTTGAAAAAAGATCTGGTTATTTGAGATGAAAGTCACGTTGAAAAGTATGTCCCTGTCTTTCCAAATATTCTAAAAATAGAGCGAAATGTCTGATTAAAGGCCCCTTACATCTAATACTACTACATTGTAGGTATACATACTATGAATGTGAAACTAGTTTTTTGAGTTTGAGAAATGTTATTTCTTGTCTAAATTTCAACCACTTTTTTTTCTCTAATTTTTCAGTTGGCACCTTCTCCAGTTCAAAGTAAACGAAGTCGATCACCTTCACTCGGAGGTAAGGATATTAGTATTGATTTCAAAAGAGTCATTTTTATGATTTAGATATAAGGACATACTTACAGATATTTTATAATATTTAGCTCACATTCAAAAAATTTTTAAAAGAGATCTACTGCAATAAGCAATGAGCATTTTCGGTCATTTTCAAAATGTCAAAAATTTTCAGATTTTGAACAAAATTAGGTATTTGTAGTATAATGGTATAAAACGTGTTTTATCTTATCTAAAAGATTGGGCTAAAGGAAATTCATCTATGATTTTATAAAATTTTCGAGAATTTTGATGAGATAACATCAAACTACTAAAATTATAAATTTAATATAAATTAAAATACGAATAATGTTCGGTACCTCCTACGAGTATTTGTAGAATTCAAATTAGAAATTGCTAATTTTATTACACGAATGACTGGACATATTTGAATAATGTTCATTTGTAACACGAATAAGTGTATTACGAGTATTAAGATTTTGTACCAAATTTTTGAAAATGTGAGGTATTACGATAGTTTTAAAGGTATTTTTATTTGATTTTTTCTGGTTTTTAGGTCGACCACCATGGGTTGAGATTGAGATAGCTGGTCGTATTAAAATTCCACACACTTTCCTCGTCCATTCATATACTCGGCCTACGATTTGCCATTTTTGTAAAAAATTACTCAAAGGTTTATTCAAGCAAGGCCTTCAATGCAAAGACTGCAAGTACAATGCGCACAAAAAGTGTATTCAAAATATCCCCAAGGACTGTACTGGAGAAGCACCCAAGGAATCAGGTAAATAATCCCATTTTTTAGTTATTTATGTAAAGAAAACAAATCTCAATTTATTCTACATGTTATCATCCTAATAAGAATTAAGGATTCTTCAAATAATAATAGGACTAGATATCAAATTTCAATTACAAAAATAGATTTACTTTCAAACTTGATTAAAATAGATCAAAAGAGAGATTTGCTAATCTTACAGGCATCTAAAATCAACCATTTCGAGTAGAAATTTTTCAAAAAATGGCACAAATTCTTCAAAATTGTTCAATTAATTATAGTAAATAATTAGGTAGAATAGGTATGTTAGATCGGTACCGCGACAACTGGCCGAAAACACGACTGGCCGAACGACAACTGGCCGAAAACACGACTGACCGAACGACAAC
>JAQIXA010002744.1:0-16490 GCA_034699045.1 Nanhermannia cf. coronata Gr-Ori-00579 | reverse complement strand
AGGGGGGTATGGTGTCTGATTTGGGTGGGGAGGTCATATCTTTGCGTTTCAGGTCATTAGGAACAACTTTGAAAAAAAGTGGGGGAGGGGTAGGTTGTCAGATTTGGGTGGGGAGGTCATATCTTTGCGTTTCAGGTCATTTGGGATAACTTTGAAAAAATCGTCCACAAAAAAAAACTTTGAAATTTTTTGAGGGCCCCAGAAAGCGTAATCTAACCAAATTGTTTTATAGAAATCCTAGCCTAGCCTAAACTAAACTGAAAAAATTTGGGTTAATTTCATACAGTGATAAAGTTAGACCAACAATATAGGGGTAAATTCAACCAAAATAGGGATGAGATTAAACTTAAATCGATCAAAATTGTTAAAATTTCAAAAAATTTTAATCTAAATCAAAGAAATCGTATAGAAATATTTCTATTTTATGTTAATTTTATACAGTGTGGGTAAAGTTAGACCAAAAATATAGGTGCAAATTCAACCTAAATAGGGACGAAATTAATCTTATCCTTAGCCTATCTTAAAATAGTGTATAAATACAGCTTAATAACTTTACTTATTATCCTCAAAAAAAAGTTAAAAAATGAAAGTGAGAATAAGGGTCTTTTTAGCCCCAAAAAAAATTGGATAAATTAAACTCGAGTAAATCACATAAACCACAAAAGAACAAATTGAAACTTGAGAGTTTAGTCATCAATTTAGTTGAAGTTTTTGGAAACTCTAAAAAACTTGAAAAAAAAATTTACCCCATATCTCAATTTCCTAATATAATAACCTCTGTATAATGTATAATACACTCAAGTCCTATCATATTTCACTAATATTACTAGTAAATAAGCCAAAATAGGGGAAATTTAGAATGATGATAAAAAGGAACAAAAGTTTTTTTTTCTGAGGTTTTTTTTGGGGGTTTCCGCATTTTTGGAGAATTGAGACCCATAATATATTAGAATTATAGAAATGTACAAAAAAATAAACTTAAATGGTCCTAATACTTTAATATAGGTTATTTATATATGGTATTTTCAAAGTAGAGTTCAACAGGTGGATTCCTTTCATACTTTTAGAGCCAATTTAGTATTAAAATTCACAATTTTTTGGTAAAAAAAAATTCATCAATTACTTTAGATAATCTGTAATTGTGCATTTGAATATAATAATAGCAAATTAAAATTTGAAATTAGCCTAATTAATGTATCTAAATCCACACATTAGGACTAACAAAAGAGGTTTCGAAAACGTCAAAATTGATAATTTATTAAGAGTGTTCTTATCTCATATTTCATTTTTGAAATCCAGGATTTCGGAAATTGACTAAAACTAGGATTTAAAATTGAAAACTGAGATAAGAATATCATTTTGAGTAAGTTTTTTGAGGATTTTTGACTATAATTATCTACATAATCCAGTTAGGATCTCAAAAACTTAACTATTTTTCTAATTAAAGTAGTTTTACAACTATGTATTATTTGTATAAAGTCCTTCTTTATAAATAACGTCACTACAGATATAATTTCTCAATTTACGTATAAGGGTTATTAACAATACTAATAGGATCAAGATACCTACTCTAATATCCTATTATGTAATCATTCTTAATGATCTAATACTGATACTGTAAGTTTAAAATTGAAACTATAATAGTTTAGAATGATTTATCAATTTGATCATTATTTCTTAATTTATCACTTAATTAGCTAAATGAATTTGTACAAGTCAAAAAAAGTTGTCTAAATTTCAATTTCAGGTCCACCCATCTACAGACTATCTGTAGGTAGTATAGTCTGATTAACCTAATTATCTCATCTAATTTGGATTTTTTGATCAAATTAGATACCTATGTAGCACTTTCACATTCTTTAAATATTATATAAAAATATTAAATCTAATCTTAAGAGTTATAGGAAAAATACACAGTAGGTATATAAAGGACATGGCATAGAATCTATAGGGAAATTACCTCCGATTTGGCTGAAATTTGAAACAGTGATATTGGACAACTTTCGATTCAGTCATTAAATGCAAAATTTGACAGGCCAAAACCAATTTTTGGTCTAGTATTTTTAATATCAAATTTTTTAATCAAAATACAGTTTTTTACATATACGAATTTTAATATTAGGGTACCATTTAGTAAAGTTCAGATCATCTCTTATTAATTATTTGAGATATTTTGAGCGTTTTACTAAAAAACGGCATAAAAAGTTTGAAAAAAATGGTCAAAATCTTAAGGATTTTGGATTAAATATTTCCTACCTAGTTTTTTTATCATGATTTTTTTTTGAAATCCTTTGATGTAATCAGATCTCTTATTCTTTTCATTCATTTTTATTCGACCAAAAAGCCAGATATTTGGAATAAAAGATCTCTTTTTTTGTGTATGATATGTATGATCTGGTACTTCCGTTTTTTCTAAAAAAAAATTTTTAAACATAATATATGCCATGACCTTTCAGTTTTTTTTTGTAAAAAAGTTGAAAAGGTCCAAAACTAAGAAATGCTTTTTTCAACCGATTAATCTCGCTCTAACTATAAGAGATAAAGGATTTTTTTGTTTGCTCAAATCTCCCCCTCAAATATAGATTTTGTGTACAGAATTTCAGTTTAAAAGTTTAAGGTCCATTCATGTGCTTCATATAAGCTGTAAATCGGATTTAATAGATAGATTCGAGAAAAATCTTTATAAATAGTCAAGATTATGTACAAATGGACAAATTCAAAGGCTCAAATCTCTTACAATAAGCCTTAATTTTGATATTCAACGGGTCAATTTTGATAAAAAGAGTATAAAATTTTGAAAAATTCATAAATTTTCAAAGTACTGTATCTTTGATATGTATAAAAGTTTTTTTTTCATGAAATTCAGATGTAATTGATAAGAGTTTAGCAAAGAAATTATGGAAATATTTCAAAATTTCTGAAATAGATCCATTTGCTAACCTTATTCCAATCAATTTTTATTCAAAAATTTCAAATTTTGCACTAATAAATCAACATTTTTACTGAATTTGTAAATTTTTCGTAATTTATTTGACATTTCTATCTTTATCAATATGACCATAATTTCATATAAAACTTGCATTTAAGCCCTTAAACCCAAAATCCTTCTAAATAAGCACCATAAGATCAGAATGACCAACCATCATTTTTAGGTTTTTTTTATCAAGAATTAGATTCAGAATCACATTATCAAATACTTACTTTATAGAAAAATTCAAGTACAAGAAGATAACTAAACCTGGCTGGTAAAAAAATCATTTTAAATCTACTTATTTACCGAATCCAAATGTATTAAAAGACCAAATGTTAAATACTTTGTATTTTACCCTCATTTAAAAAGCACAAAATTGTGTATATGGAAAGATTCGAATTTCAGAAATCTGGAATTTTACGCCAACTTATATTATTTTACTCTGGGACGAATTACCAAAAAGCCCACCCCTAATTTTAAGGAAAAATTTATCATTTCTACCAATTTTTATGACAATTAAAAGAAAACAAATACCTACTTAAACAGTGTTTGCTTATAGATTTTGAACATATAATAGAGGTAAAGTACTTAATTAATCTTAATTAATACACCTTTTTAACTTTATTATCTTTATAAAAAAGGGTATGAAAAACCTGGTACATAAATTGGGTAAAAAGATCCAGACAGACAGAGAGGCAGAGAGACAGACATGACTGAGCATATATCTAATATATTTAGAGGTTTTTGAAAAATATTTTTTCTGATGGATGAGTAGAAATTTAAGTTGTTAGTATCTGTCTTTAGACCTATCTTATAAGGACTATTTCAAAATGTCAAATCAAAAAATGTCAAAAAATCAATAAAATACTAACATAGATTCTACATTAGGGTATACTATCATATAAATTAGCCTAAAATTTCAAAATTCTAGGTATATATCAATTTACCAAAAACCAAAATTTCAATTTTTTTCAATTTCTAGCCGAATTTTTGGATATTTTGTTGACAACTATGAGTAAAAAGAGTCTTTCATTATGCTCATATTTTCAAAAATTTCCAAAAAATCTCGTAAACTATCAAAGAGAAATTTCATTAAAAGGATATCTTCTGGTTAAAATGGGCATTCTGGCCTTTACCTATATGAGGTTTAAAATGGAAAAGCCGAATATATCTTTTCTCAAAAAGACACAAAATGTCATTTAATAAAGTTTGAAATCAAACTCTTATGAGATTTAAACTACCTTATCTACAATTTTTCAAGTTTTAAAGTATGGTTTCTAAAATACTTAACCTAGCTTAACTTAATCCAAGCTAAAAGAATTTAGAGCTAATTTCATAGAGAGGTAAAGTAATATCAAAAATATAGGGTTAAATTGAACCAAAATCGAGATGAAATCATACTATCTGTAAAGTCCTATTTAAATAGAATTATGATACATAATCTGGATACTTTGACATTTTGATATTAGTCAATATGTTGATAAAATATTGTTCAATGGTAATAAGTAATACATAGTAAGTAGTAGTATTGGTATTATTGGGTCGTATTAGTAGTAGAAGGGTTCATGATTCTGAAAAATGGGATTCTGACTGAGAAATAGAAAAGAAAAATGGAAAAAAAAGTCTCCTCAAAAAATCCCAATGAGTACCCTATTTGTATTGTACTACTTATACATACATACAATACATACATATGTACCTATGTAGATACTTATGACTTATACTGGTAGGATTAAAAATAAAAATAAAATATATCGAGAGAAATATTACAAACTATCCATCATAAAGTCCTATGCACAATCTCTATAAGGTCTCTTGCCGATAGTTCTTGTAATATTTTTACTTTTTTTTTACATTTGGAAATTTCCCATATGGTTTCCCATATGACTTGGACGAAACCTTAAACCTTTACAAGTACAAATATGTCATTTTACAGCTAAAATTTCAAAATTTTGAAAAAAAATTACCTTAAAAATTCAAAACTTTGAACTAATCTTTCCTAACAAAATCAAAAACAAGTTTTGCTGCATTTTCTAGAGCTTTGATGTCACCTTTTGAACTAAATTTGCTTAAAAATTTTGAAAATTTTTGATAATTCTGCAAGAAAAGTAAAAAAAAAAATTTCAATTTTTTTGGATTTTAGGGGTTATTTTATGCTGATGTGTATAATTTTACTTGTCAGGTTTATTGAAAAAATAGAAATAGAAATAAAATCCTAAGGCCAAGATGAGCACTTCAGTTCGATTCATCATTCGATCATTCCTCAGCAGGACATCGAGAACCCCGAAAAAATAGAAAAAATTACAAAAGATAAGATTTACAATTTAAAATTTAAAATTTACAATATTCTAAAGGTACTTACTATAGATCTACTATGTATGTGTAGTGTATAAGTAGTTGGATAAAAAACTTAAAAATATTGATAGATAGAACGTGTTAGATAAGACAAAAAAGTTGAGGATATGGAGAGAGAAAAAAAGCCAAATAAATGGGCAATAAAAATGCGGAAATTGCCCGAATTTATTGTGGTATTGTGATTTAAAATATGTACTTTTTTAAAAATAAGGAAATATTGTATTATAAAGTTCAAAAGGCCTTTGAAAACTTGAGTTTACTTTCATCCCTATTTTGGTTAAATTTACCCCTATATTTTTGGTCCTCTGAATGAAATTAACCTAAACTTATTTAGTTTAGTATAGGTTCAGTTAGGTTAGGAATTTTGAGTTAATTTCAAACAGGGGTAAATTCAACCATAATAGGGATGAGATTAATAAGTAGCCAAAACCTATAAAGTAAAAATCCAAGTGCTTAAATCATATTTTAAAACACTATACTCGTAATATACCGATCCAGACTTATGAAAAATTGCCAAAAAATCAAAAAAAATTCAATTTTGCTCCTATTGAAATTGAATCGAGTTCAAAAAAACCGAGAATTTTTCTTAAATTTGAAATTTGTTCCTGAGAATAAGCAACTTTAAAATCTTAAAAATTGATAAATCTAAAAATTTCATGCATTTTTATACGGTCAATTTTGAAATTTTATCTTTAAAAAACTCGAGAATTTTGTGTATTTTCTAATTTAGGTAACCTTGCTTTAAGGGTTTTAGAATAAATTTTCAAAAAATTACCAACTTTAAGCTAATAGGATCGTTTTTTATACAAAAAATACAAAATTTTGGAAATTTTGCAGATTTTTGCAATCTTGACAAAATTGCTTTTTGATATAAGGGGGCTGTAAAATATGAAATTTTAGAAATTTTGACTTTTTTTAGCTATTTAGTTAAGAAAAATTCTTCAATTTTTGAGAATAGTTTTTTCGTGTCTTTTTGCCACTTTTCTTAAGCTATAAATTTCCCTAGATTTCTGAAGAGTTCATGTGAGGTTTTTAAACTTTTAAAGGGTCCTTAAGGGTACACTGTGTACATTATGATACTCTATTCAATCTATATGGTAGTTGGATAATGGGCTGAGAAACCGACAAATAAACAGCGGGTCGTCTCGACTTTTCAAATTTATTGCAAACTTATGCTTTTCTCGCCTTTCAAACCTATCCTATACCTTACCTTACTTTTTCCTCATGTTATTTACCCATATAATACCCATATAATACCATATCATACTAAGCTTAAGCTAAATAGTACCTAATAATAATTTACTATTAGTAGTTAGTAGGGTACAATTACATACAATAAATATAATGAATTGTAAATACAGTAGTGTGGAAATCAGCTACTTGAAGTTAAAAAACACAATTATTAGCTTACTTTTTTAACTTTTGGTTTCTCAAATTAATTTTTTTATTACTTTTATACATACTTATACAGCTTAAATGAATATATAGGTACAGATACATACAAAATGCATTGACTACTAGTATAATCTATTTTGATTTATTAGGTTATTCAGTAGGTGATTACCGCCAAAATCATTCTTTACATTCAACATTTTAACCTAATATAAGCTAAATTGATCTAACCTGACCTAACCTAACTTAGGTTAGGTCAGGTACCTAACACTGTCTAGTCAATCAACAGTCACAAATTAATGAGATTTTTATTCAAAGTTTGGAAATTTTTGGTCAAAATCTGGAGTTTTTTTTTAGCAAATTCTGGAGTTATTCAATGTACTTTTTACTGTCTTTTTTTTACAAATTATGAAGAGAATTTAAATTAAATGATCAAAATCTCGAGAATTTTATGCTTCTTTTGAATTTTGATTGACCTAAAAGTCATTAAAATTTCATCAAAGATCAAGCTATAAAGTTTTTTTTTTAATTTTTAGATCAAAATCTGATGATATTTTATCAAAATCTGACAATTTTTTATTCAAAAATCTAGAATTTGAGCAAATTCTGGAGATTTTCAATGTAATTTAGACTGACCTAAAACTCTGATATTTCATAAAAGGTCTAAAGTCTAAAACTATAAAGTACCTTTAGTTTTTCAGATGGTTAGGAATAAATAAAATCACAGAAATGCCAGACAAGTCTATTTAAACATATCAATAATAAAACACAAAGCAACAGAAAGTCTAGTTTAATTTTGCAAAAAAATTACTTATAATCATTAGTATTAGGTAACCAATACATACATAAACATATATGTATATGTATATATATAATACGAGTACTCGTATATAGATAGACAATTTTTTTGTAAATCGAGATTTCTATAAAAAGTTCAAGTTCTGTCTAGATTTTTTTTATCCAGTTCTGAGATACTTAAACTTGTGATATTCTGTATTTACAGATATGTCCTTTGGATTTGAGGCTAATAGTTTTTATATCAGTGTTTTTATGAAGAATCTCATATTTCCTCTAATCGTATCGTATCGTATGTTTGAACCCTTTTTTCCTCTAATGTAAGTATGTATAGAAGTCCGTAGTAGAGGAATTAAAAAGGCCAAATATACTTAAGTATTTATAAAAATAATAATAATGATAAATTTTCCTCGAAATAATATCGATAAAGACCTTTTAACCAGCCATCCAGCCAGTCGATATAATATAATATGATATGATATACGAGTAGAATCATTTGACAAAAATTTTACTTTTTCTCACACTTTTCTACCCTTTTTTTAAGTTCCCTCAACTCTTCTATACCTACTGTTAGGTTAGGTTTAGAGGTACACTTGAATTACATTTTTTATATCAATTTTTTCAAACTTCTCTATCATAAGTTTTCCTTGGATTGAATTCTTTGAAAATCTATATTTGTGTCCGAGCGAAGCAAGCTTTTACTATTTCTTTGCTTCCAATTTTTCAGCCTGTCTCTCTATCTATCTGTTCGTTTGAGAGACAGCTTGTAAAATATTGAACCAATTTTAACCAAACTTGGCATGAAGGACCATTATAAAGTCTAGTTGTGCCATTTTGACAAATATTCCAGATTACCCCAAAACTTTAGATATTACAGAATCCAATGAGAAAATTCAAAGTTGTCAAAGAGGTAACACAGATTCTAAATTTAAAATAATTTTGACCAAAAAGTAGACATTTGAACTCGAAAAATGGAGCACTCTGAGATGTCTTATATACATTACTTACGCAATTAATGATTTACTAAAAAGTAGTTATTTAAATCCTAGTACCTACAAGAATTTATATAAAATTTTCATTTCAAATGAAAGGATTGGATTTTTATACTATTTATTTCAAACTCGATCCGGTTATGAATTGTTCATAAAATTTACTTTATACCAATTTATATACTGTTATACCATACCTTACCAATCTATGTACACTATATTGGTATAAATAAAGAAAAAGCCGACAAAAATTATCTCGCATTTACAAAATTTAGCAAAAATTTCACTTTTTAGATAACTTTTTTCTAACACTCATTAGATATGACAATCTAATGAGTCAAAGTATCCTAAAATTAGTTCAAAAATTGATAAAATCAAAGGTAAATTGCATTTTTCTAAAGAAAATTACACAAAAATCTGAATTTTAAGTTTTAATTCAAACTAAATTTTAGCTTAAATTTGTAATTTTTGTCCAAGTTTTGACATAAAATTTTTAAAAAACTTGTTCAGTGATCTGTATAGCGATTTTAGTAAGTCAAAAGAGTATTAGGAACTCCATTTAACGTAATTTCCAAAAAATTCGAGCTCTTTTCCTTGGTATACAATGGATTTCTAAATTCTAAATTACAACCAAAAATTTTTTTTGGGGACTTGGCCGAATATTATTTTTGTATTTTTATATAAAATATCCTTAGCCAAAGGACCATATACCTCAACATAGGTAAATATCCGAAAGTAGGCAAACATTACATAATATTATATACCCTTATATAGGTATCTACCAATAGTATAAGGTAAGTATACTTATGTACATTTAAAATGGGCAAAGGGTTCTTGAATGAGAGCGTTAAAAAAATTATTTGGACTTTGAAATTTTAAAATGTTGAACCAAAAAAATTGAAATGAAATGAAAATGAGGAGCAGATGTTCAACCCTTTATTTCTTCAATCTAGAATTTTATATTTTATTTGGTATTTGGTTTGATATAAAAAATTTAATCCTAAAAGGGCCTCAAAAAATCCCTTATTTTTGTCCTACTATTCATCTAGTACGAGTATAAGGTACAGTTATTAATGTGTGTAGTGTAGGTACTTTGTGTAGACATTATCAAGTCAGTCATTTCCATTTTAGAATAAAATAAATAAGATTTTAAGGGCTCTTTAATGGTGAAATTGAATTTTTGTCCAAATTTTATTATCACATAATATACACATACATAATATACACATACATACATATGGCTTCAAGTCTTATTAAAAGCTTTTAAGGGATTTTAATTAATTATGATGGTATAAATCAATACTATTTTACTGGTTTTTACATTTTACATTTTACAAAAAAAAGTAAAGGTTCAAAGCCAAATGATTTTTTTTATACGTAATTTTTGACCAAACTTTTAAATTCAGATATCTTTTTGCAATAGGTTTATTTCTACAAATCTACTTGAAATTTGTCATTGAGCTTGAGAATAGGGTACAGTTGACTAAAATATGTAAAAAACCTTAAAATTTATAATTAATTTACGTGCATTTGTTATAAGGTTAAGTCAATTAATAGTATCTCAAAATCTAACTAATCGTAAGTAATTTCGATTATAGTTTTTATCTTTAGAATCCAGTGTCAAAAATTCAAAAAAAAAATGATAAAATTTCAACCTAAATCGATCACAATCGTCGAAAAAGTTATAAAAATTTAATCAAAATTGAACAAAACCATCAAAAAGTGGAATATTTTGGGTCAGACCGGTAATACCTTTAGGTATTTCTGAGTAATGAATACTATAGTAGGGTACTCATTGTCTGTGTATACAATAAAAATAGGTAGGTAGAATAGAAATCATTCAAAATCGTTAGCAAAATGGCAAAAAATAGCTTAAAAATGGACTAAATTGACAAAAATTTCGATCAATTTTGGACAAAATCATCAAATAACAGCAAAATTCAATTAAAATAGCACAATATTTTCCAAATACTGATATGGATGACAAATTTTGAAGTCAATATTGATTAAAATTTCAACTTTAAAACTAGCATAGAGTATAGACACTTTTATTGGTAACGATAAGTTGTAGTTACATACCATAAACCCTGTATAATTTGATTATTATACCATATGTAAGATGTGACTTTAATATTAGTAATACAGATATACCTACTGTAAAATGCCATTTGATTTTATTTAAAAGGGAATAAAAAGGTCATAAACGAAGTCGGATTTCGATATCTCCTGACCAAGATATAATTACTTAATAGAGCAGTAAAATAATTAATTAAAATTCCTAAACTGAACACTTTTAAATCGTTAAAAAAAATTAGATTTACTTGAAGAATTGTATTTCTCATATATCACATGTACTCGAGTACATGTATTGATGCCTATTTGGGCATAAAGCATGGTAAAATCCATAAAATTTTGAAATTGTAAAATGATAAATGACACAAATGTCCATCCCCCAAGAATAAAATAAAATAAAATAAAATAAAATAAAAAAACCACCTCGTATTTCAAATGGACGCTTCAAATGCAAATTTTTACATTTCAAATGTATATTTGCTAATAAAATTTGAGATGTCGAATTTGAGAAACTTGTCAGATTGGAACTTTTTACATTTTTTTTTGTATTTGAATGGATATATTCGGTTTTCAGGCCTATGTATGTTAAACCTCATATAAAGGTCAGAAAGCCCATTATAAACCCAAGATATCCTCTGAATTTGAATCTTCTCAAAAACGGCTTCTACATCGACTCATCCTCAGATAGCCGGCATTAAACTTAAGTTTAATTTCATCTCTATTTTGGTTGAATTTACACCTATATATTCAGTCTCTGTATGAAATTAACCCAAAATATTTTCCTAACCTAACCTAACCTATCCTATCCTAAAAAGATAACAGCTATAATCTAAATGACATAGTTAGATTTTGAGATACTATTAATTGACTTAACTTTATAAAAATGCACGTAAATTAATTATAAATTTTATAGTTTTATCATATTTTAGGCAACTGAATCCTTTTCTCAAGCTAAATGATAAATTTTAAGCATTTGTACAAATACACCAATTGAAAATGAATACATAATCTGAATTTGAAAATTTGGTCAAAAGATATCAATAAAAAAATCAATTGGCTTTGAACCTTTACAATTTTTTCTTGTAAAATGTTGATACTTTTTAAAAAATCAGCAAAACTGGAATGATTCTGGGTTAATTTCATACAGGGGTAAAGATTAACTATAAATATAGTCAATAAATTCAACCACAATAGAGATAAAACTAAACTTTAAATATTTTTGATAAATATATTGAAAAGTTCTTGAACCTTCGGTTTCCCTTTTATAATATAATAGCATAGTTGGCACTTAAATTTCCTATCTTGAGTATTTATTATTAGCTTAAAAAAAAATTTTTTTCAACTTTAAAGAATATTGCTATTTAGGAGATATAGGTATTAGGTATGTAAATGGGAATAACTAGTGGTAATTTTTATTTTTATTTTTATTTTTAACCCTTTCTTTTCTGACTCTCTCAAGTTGCAAACTCTAAAAAATTCTAAATTCTAAATGGCTATCTATTTTGAGTGCTCTCAAGAAATCTCAAGTTTTTTTTTCTCTTGCAAATATTGCAAATAATAGTACTTGGGTCTCTTGTATTGTACTGTGTTAATATACCTACTAATATTTTGAACTTGGAAAGTTGACTTTATACATGCATCCTACATATATGTATATGGATAAGTGTAATGCATTTTTTTATGCCTTGTAGGTCAAAAGGGGTCAATTTGATCTGTTAAATGTGAAAAAAGGAACTAGTATGCTTGTCTACACTGTAAAAACCATTTAGTCTATAAGCATTTTGAGATTTTACCTATAATGTAAGGAAAACCTTAAAAAGGACATTTTTTGATAGGATACGATTTAATCTCATCCTTATTTTGGTTGAATTTACCCCTATATTTTAGGTTTTTTTAATCTCTGGTCATATTTTGAATACAATAGTAATAGTGCCTACTTATTTGAAAATTTCAGACTTGTAGAATCTCTTGTTTCAGAGTCTTATATCATGAGGAATTTCTCTAAATTGGGCCAAATTCCACTTTTTGAACAATTTGAGTAAGCCATATGAATTAGTCTCCGAATTAATCTCATCCCTTTGATAGTTGAATTTACCCATATATTTTTGGTCTAATTTTACCTCTGTATAAAGCTAACTCAAAATTTTTAAAAATCCTAATCCTAAAAACCTAACCTGAACTTATAGCTTAAACTAAACTAAACTAGAAAAGAAATTGGGTTATTTTCATACGGGTGTAAAGTTAGACCAAAAATATAGGGATAAATTCAACCGAAATAGAGATAAAATTATACTCGTACACTTGCACAAGACTTTTTGATATATTTCTAGGTCGGAAAAACCTTACAAATGACATTTTATGAATATAAGGATTATTTACAATTTGAATTCCGAAAAGAAAATTAATTTTTATAAAATTATTGATAAAATTCGTTAGTTAACATTCTCTGGTGTTATTTGCATAGTATGTTTACTGTATTTGAATGATGGTAAAACAACGTTAATTTGCCTATATTATGTGCCATAGTCCAAGTTATCCAGGTACATAAAGGTTAAATAAAAGGCAAATTTTATAGATTTTTTTTCTAAATTTTGAAGGTGTTTTGGTGAGTGTTGGGGGGGATTTATTTTACGGGCAAAAATATTCATTGCTAAATATAAAATATAAATAGAGAAAAAATCCTACTCGAATCTTACTTATTGTTAAATTTTACAAATTTATTTTCCTTACTTATTGGTTCCTGGCCATTATTTCAAGAGCTAAATTATCACAAAAAGTTACAATTTCTTTTGCAATTTACTTGCAAATATATTCTAAATTTGACCTAATTTTGACCAATAATATAATATAGCATTTGTAGATACTTTCATAGAGATAATTGAGAGACGTTCTAAAAATTTGGACAATCTGTTTTCCAGTTGTACATAAACCAGTTGTACATATAACCTGAAATTTTTATACTTAAATAGATAGTGATTGCTAAAATATTCTCCAGCAAATATCAGGTCAGAAAGGTCAGAAAGGTCAAAAACATATCCCAACCCAACCCTTAACGTACTGTATCCCAATAATTTCAAAATTGACCAAGTTTTTGTACAAAAATATCAAATTTATGGGTGAAATGAAATAATTTCCAGCATATTTAAGCTCAAATTCAACACATTTTTAAATGTATGGAACATTGTTCCAATAATAAATGATATTAATTTGCTTAATTATTCAATTATCTCACAATTTCCAAGTTTCCTAAATCGATAAACTCTTAGGATCTCTTCGGATTTCAGACCTTTGCCATGCTAAGATTTAAGACTAATCGTAAGACCCATATAAGATCTATATAACCCAAAGATATCCTCTTTTCTCGAATTTTGAATCAAAAGTTGAATAATTATTGATGGATTTTACATTTTCTAGCTATTTTACTAAAATTCTGATAAGTTTTAGCAAATTTTTGTTAAAATTCCCTTAAAATATAATGACATTTTGACTTTTTTATAATTGGATCTTGTGAGTTGTGTACAAGGTCTAAATATAGTTCACACTCTGTTAGCTCTTTGAATTTTTTGGGAATAGTCGTAAAGTGGAAAAATTCATTTCTGGAGTCGTTAAATGGCGATAAAGTAGGAGGAATTATCATAAAAAAGAGAAAAGTTTTTGAGGTTTTTTTTCACACAGGTGTGTTCTTTCATTAGCAATTTGGTTAGCAGTGGACACTATATATCTATAAGTATATATATACAAGATTTAAGTTTAATCTCATCCCTATTTTGGTTGAATTTAGCCATATTTTTGGTTTGGCTTTACCCCTGCGGTATGAAATTACCTCAAAATTTATTTAGTTTGTTTAGTTTAGGTTAGAATTTTTAAAAATTTTAAGGTAATTTCATAATAGGGTAAAGTTAAACCAAAAATATAGGGGTAAATTCAACCAAAATAGGGATAAGATTAAATCGGAGCTTTAAAAATTTCTCAGTTTTTCTTACCATTAAAACTGTATACTTGACTTTTCATTTCACCTTTTTTACCCCCAGAAACCCATTAGAATTTTGTACTTTTGAATCTTTAAATCATTTTTATATGACCACCCTCATAGTTATTCGAATATCCATTCAGGAAAAAATCTCTTATATATTTTTTTCTAACTATCTATATGTACTACATACAGTATACTTCAAATTTAAGAATTTCGAATTGGAGATCTAAGTAAAGAACAAATAAATTTTTAAAGACAAATGGATAGGAAAACAAGTAAAGAGACTGATGTGTCAAACTCAAAGGTATTTATCTTGTTTTTAATGACTAAACTAAAGTTTAAAGATTTGAAATCATTGTTTTAAAAGCAAAAATTTAAAATCTATTTTAAAATAGTAAGTATTGTAAATCATATAAGAATTCCAAGCTTTTTGAAACTATTCAGCTTTGAAAAACCCGATTTGTACCTCAATTAATCAAGTTCATTCTTGTCAAAACAAAATTTGGATTTTCAGAGATGAATCCTCCCGTAACCTAAACAAACTAAACTAAATTTGGGTTAATTTCATAGAGGAGGGGTAAAGTTAGACCAAAAAAATTGGAGCAAATTCAACCAAAATATGGATAAAATTTAAGATTAAAGCCTATATCAATACCTATATTTAAACCCTACAAGTCCGAATATAATCTTATCTTATTACTGACATAAAGGTCCTCTTACTTGTATATTTTTGACTTTTAAAGATAGGTAGGTACTTTTCTCAAACTTGAGAGTTGAAGTCATTAAAAGTGATATTTGTACGAACTTATTTTTAGAAGTAAAAAAAAATTAATTTCAAATAGTCATAAATATGAATTTCCATATTAGTACCCTACTATTGTAGTACAGATACTCTTATCGTTATGTACATACCTACTAGTAGATTAGACGTATTTTTTCCTCATCTCAATCTCAATCTCATATCCTCGTTTCTAGTTTGAATTTGAACAATTAAGTGTAGATTTATACAGATATTTATATTTATATTTATATTTATATTTATATGGATTTAAAGGATTGAGGGGACGAGTTTTTGAAGTTTGAGGTTTTGAAGGGAAAAAAATGATTAATAATAAAAATTATATTGATGATTGTTCAAAAGTGTGAAAGGCACAAAAAATTATTCGCCTCCAACTAAAATCTACTAAAAATATTATCCTATAATTGTACTACATACATACTGCTACTATACATTTAGGACATGACTTATACTGGTTATAAATACTACCAGAGTAATTAAAACACCTCAAAAAAGTATCTCTAATTTCAAAATCAAAAAAATGCTCAGTTCATGACAGAAGCTCGAAACTCAAATTTTACAATCTAATCAATCTCTAGAATTGCTTATGGAAAGTTTTGAAATTCTTGCATTGGTTTTGAGTATCTAAATTGTTAATTTCTTAAGGTTCTTTATGCAAAAAGAGCTATAAACGGACAGTTATATAGGTAGACCCTTTTTGTAGAATTTTTTATAAAAATGTATTTTTAGTAGGTAATTAGTAGGTACGAGTACCTTTATAAAATTACACTAGGGGCTAGTTGAATCGTACATATAAAATAAATTTTTCCTAAAATTTCAAATAGGAGTCTAAAATTTTGATTTGATAATTTCGATTCCATTTCCAAATAGAGTAAAACTTGTATATTAAGGTACTCGTGTCTATAGGATCTTTAGCATAGAATTTCATGTAATCGAATGTCTTTATACTCGTATAAGGAACTTTATTCCTTTTTGATGTCCAAAGAAAATTAGATTTTAAAAACGCTTATTTACATCCCTTAACTTAGAATGGAAATACTTCCAGTAAAGTTTGATTTTCAGCACGAATTTTTTTAGTCAGACGTGTTTTGACCTAAGCTAATGTTTCATCTCTGGAAAATGGCCATTTGACTTGGACACGGG
>JAQIXA010002743.1:0-16493 GCA_034699045.1 Nanhermannia cf. coronata Gr-Ori-00579 | reverse complement strand
GGGCTATAGCGTTTGTCATGTCCGTCCGTCTGTCTGTCCGTTCGCGCGTTTACGCCCGAACCGGAAATTAGATCTAGACCAAATTTGGCCCACATATAGGGCGGGGAAACCCCGAATTTTGATGAGAGATTGGAGTTCCTACCTCACCTGGAAGGCGGGAAAATTTGAAAAAAATCTCTAAAAATTAGGATTTTTGTTGTATTTTTGGATGATCCCTTTATGTTATATATGGTATATATATATTCTGATAGAGCTCGATGAGCTCTATCGAATGATGTGGACCTTTGCCTTGTTTATTTGGCGGGAAGTTTTGAAAATTCCAAAAAATTAAAAAAAAACATTTAAACAAATATTTTGGAGTAAAAATAAAATAAAAACCATTAAAAATAACCTATATTTTTATAAATTATCTAGTATTCTGAGGGTGCGGGCTTTCGTGAGAGTAAAACCGATTTATTATAAAATTAGATTTCTAATTTATTAAATCGAGGGAGACAAAAAATTTTTCTCAGCACACCACTGTGCAGAACCTCTAAGCGATTTTCTAAGTCATATGAGGATCCTCGAAAAGCCTACCAAATCACAGATATATTGATAGTAAAAATTGTCAACCCAACATGGTCAACCTCATGAGGGGTTTGCCACGTGGGGGTACACCTTATTCTTATTTAGACGGATTGGCTTTCATAGACCTTACTATTTGTATTATCTGGAAAAGTACCCTACAGATTATTTAAATAAATATTGTATTATCTCAAATCTCGGATTTCCTGGAAAAGTACAGAATACAACTCCTAATTTGGAAATTATTTAAAAAAAATGATTCGGACAAAAAATCTGGAAAATAAGCAACTACCTATGTTTATGTACCTATTATATTACCTACCTATTGGTGTTTATTTGAAAAAAGAATGTATCAGTACCAGTATTCACAATTCACGTGTTTCAAGCCATGTCCATGTTAAATTTTAGTTTCTTAAAGACCTGAAATCTCATTATAACCTCAAGATATCCTTTGAAAAAATAAATGAAATACATAGGTAATTCAAGAATTTAGGTAGATCTTTCTTTTAGATCTTTTAGATTAGATTTAAAATTCATTGGTATTTTAAAGAATTTAACATATTTTATTTTTATTGACTAGATAGTTAGTAAGTACATATTAGGTTAAAGTTAAAGTTCAATAAACATCTGGTTTAAAAAAAGAAATTCGGATCACTCGTATCTATAATTTTATCAGTAAGAGGGATTTTAGGCTCACTATTTAGACTATCATTAAACTGTGCATAATTTAAATAGCCGAATGGTCTCAAATGATAAATTAAATAATCAAAAGCATACATTATACTCGGAGATACATAATGCGCTGTAATCAGGACATCACTGCAGCATTTCTCACCCTAAAATATTAAAATATTCAAATTTAAAAGTAAATATGTTAGGTTAGGTTAGGTTTTACTTCAATTTGTGGGTAGTATATGTAGCGATGATACGAATTTTTTTTCCCATCTGAAAAATGAATGTCATAATCAAAAGGTCAAAGTTATAAGTACCTATTTATTAAACCCTACTTTGAAAATTTAAAAATGATTATTTACCTTCTACTCGTATTCTTGCTTGATAATCTGGAAGATTTGGCAAAAATCTACAAAAATTTTATGAAAATAGTTATACATATAATAATAATAAATATGATATTGTAGTTTTTTTAAATTAAACTGACCTATATCGACCTAATGAATCCCGACTATCACCTGCTTTGACTCCAATAATTTGCATACATTTACCTTATTAGAAATAGAAATAAAAATATATATTTTTATTAGTACCCTACTCTACTTTTTGCTAGAATGAATGAATGAATTGACATACCAAAATTAACATCTTCAAAATGACTATGAAAACTGCATTTTGAATTAGGAAGGGCTTCGAGTACAAATTTTTTGACGGCACTTTTGCTGACAACATAACCTGTTATATTAAGGTTTAATAATTAAACATACTTAATAGCATAAAATAAAATTGTTAAAATTGCTAATTATTTTTTGGTACTTACCTGCCCCACCAGACATGTAGCCCTGAATTGTTGTGAAAGGTTTAAACTTGCATCCAAAATAAATGGGGATATTTGGATCTTTATCTTTGAGGAAGAATCTCAAGTTTTCAAGGATTACAAAAGTATCATCATCAGCCTTTAGAACCCAGTCGTAGTCATCAATGTAATTATCATAGACGTATCTGAATGCCTCCCTTGTCTTTCCCCAGAGGTGTCGTCGACCTTCAGATACGTTTGGAAGTTTGATTGCTCCTAAATCGGCATCTAAAATTTGAAAAAAAAAACATCTGAATCCACGCCACGAATTTTAAAGATTCCATTTGCAGTTATTTTTTAATTTTGAGCAGTTTGATAGCCAAAAAAGCGTGGTATTTGAAAAAAATAGTATAAATCATATCTTCATAATATTGAGGTTTATATTTAGGTTCAGGGGCACAGAAAGGTCAGTTCCTTTGTAATGGGGTAAGAAAACGTTAATTTAGGTAAACTCACCAAATTCTGAAGAAATAAAAATCAACTTGTTGCATCTTTTCCCCCAAGTTCGAAGTACATGAATTGCTTTCTTCTGATGATTTTTTGGACAGGTCAAAACCCAACAGAGAATTCGAACTTTATTTTCCAAAATTTTGGCAACTATGTCAGTTCCAATATGTAATTCTTCAGCCATTGAATGAGTTTTCAAAATTTGTTTTGGTCCATCATTTTTAAGTGAAGCATGAGCAAGCTTTTCGAATTCTTGTTTTGAGATCACATGTCCATGTTCATCAATTTTCATTTTTATCCTATAAAAAAATTACGAATCATAAAGCAAATTAACATTAATTTAATAGGTCAAACATACCCATCATTATCATTATTATTTTGAAGATTAATTTTTAAATACTTTGAAGTAATAGTGAGAGCTTTTGAGTTGAGGATAAAAATGTAACCAATTCCAAACCCCACAAGAATTCCAAACATTAAATTCAAGTAAAAATCTTGACCCCTTCCTGGTCCACAGAAAATTGATTTGAACATTGCTACAATATTAGTAAAAATGGTTTAAAAATCACAAAAATTTGAATAGAAATCTAAATGCTTACCCATCTCCTGACTGCTAAATCCTAACAATTTATTCGAGATCAAATCCTCAGAAATGAATATTTAAAGTAAGAAAATTAAGGTAAATTGACTCAATTAAAATGTTCAAGTGAGAAAAAAGCAGAGATCAAGATCAAATTACAAAAAATAAAAATTTTCAAGAAAGGAAAATTTTCGCGTTTTAGCAACAATTAGACAACTATTACTATAATTCAAATTCCAAGTAGGTATCGTATTTTAGGAAATTTTATGACCTCTTTTCTTTGGTTGGATATTTCGTTTCGTTTCAGTTTGATTATCCAAATTCGGTTTCTTATTTTTAGATGAGAAAGAGAAACCTTTATTAAAAATGTAATACAGCGGACTTTCTCTATAACGGCTCTTCAAAGGAAAAAAAACTTACTACACTATAAAGTAGGTACTGATATAACTTACTTTTATAATACTTACCTAGCTTTTATATAATTAAGATTAGAGCAGATATTGCTCCGAGAATTTAACATGTTTCTATTTAGAAATTAAGAATTTTTTGTCAAAAATTTTCGAGCAAATCATGAGTCCTTAAGCATTTGAACCAAAATTAGGTGCTTAAATTAATAATTAGTTGATATTATGAATTATGATCTTTATTTATAAAGCCGAATCACAAATTTTAGAGAATATTGTTTTGTCAATATATTTCAATTTAATTTGAATGGCAATATTTAAAGCATAGTTGCTTCAGGGTTTGGAAATTGGCTAATAATTTCTTTTGATTCCATCCTAAGGTAATTTTTCTGTGTTTCTAAATTGTAGAAATTCAAGTCGACAACCCTAGCTCCTCTTTCCCACCATCCATAACCGCCATATCCAGTATGTCTAATATTAAAAAAATATTTTTAATTCGCTTCTTGCAACAGGAAATCTGCAGTTTCCTACCTGTTGTAACACACTTCCAAATTTTTATAAAAGCAGCACCACGAATTAGCTGGAAATTATGTAAATTATAGTTGCTAACATATTTTAAGTATTTTTAAATAGATTAGTAGGTACCATGATCATGTCCAACAAAAGTTGTTCGAATATTTCCAGCATCAGAGAGAGCATCCATCAGTCCAGAATTGTAATCTTGGGCGTAAACTCTTTCACCTATATATGGTATAACAAAATCATTCAAAATTTCACAAAAATTTTGAAAATTCACCATTAAGTCCATTATTACATAAGGGATTATCATCAACCGTCTCTTTGACCTCTGCATATTCTTCACTATAATGATTTCGAATTTTTTTAAGTTTCTGAAATTTTTAAAAACTTACGTTGGAATATGGAAAAATGCAAGGCCTGGTAAATCTTGATAAAGATCGAGAAGTCTTTGATTTTCTGTTTTGAAAAAGCTGACAACTTTGGGATCTACAATCTCCTCTCCAGAAAAGTAATTATTACCTGTGGTATATCCATAGGTCATTGAGTCATTGCACATTATCGATTGAAATGCCAATTAATTACCTTGTGAATCGAAAAACCATAAAACCATTGAAGGTTTATCGGCATTCTCGGCATTTGTAGGAGGATACAATAGTAAGTAGTAATTGGAAATTCCAGGTAGATCTTCTCCACCATATTGAGTATAACTGAGGTCATATTTGGATTCGGTTAAGAACATGTCCATTCTTAAAAGGTTTGCACCATTATCTTGTAAGATAGTTATATTGAAAAAGATGGACAAAACCTTAAAATTTATTGGAATTTACCATGATTTCCATAAGTACTGGCCCATCTAAACATTTAGAAGGTTATTTGGATATTGAAAAATTTTAGTAAAGTTAATCTAACTTGTAATTCCCATCTAGACATGGTTTTACGACGATATCGAGATATCCTGATGCATTCGGTGACGCGATATTATCACCTATATATTTTCGTAAATTTCATTAAATACATCTAAACAAACTACTTTACTTATACGCTTAGCATTTTATTATTTTTAAGGGTCTATCTATTCTATCAGTATATTCTATATACTATCAATATCTCTCATGGTAATTTTGTTCAAAACCAGAAATAATTAAAGTTAATTTCAAAAATTTCTTTAAAAAATTCCTTATTTTGATTACGGATAAAACTTAAGAACATCGAGAATAATAAGTTATTAAGATATATATATCTGTCTTCAGCCAAGAAATGGATAAATTGATCACTTTTTAAACAATTTTTTTTTATCTTTTTTTGGTATTTCAAGATATTTTGATAAATAGTTAGGGAACTCAAAAAAACTAGATATTATCATATCGTTATGAAACCAAGAATATAAGTTAGAGTTATAAGCATATATATATATTATGAAATTATGAATCAAAACCTGTTAATTGATCTCCAGTGAAAATAACTAAATCAGGTTTTTCCCAGCTAAGAATATTTGTCATTACTTCTGATGATTTTGCATCATTTATAGGACCTATTCAAATATTCAATCAGAATATCAAATTATATTAACCTTATTAATACTGGTAATAAAACAAATAAATAATAAGAAATTGATCAAAACAACCTATTGTTCCTGGAAATTCGCCATAATGCCTACAAATATACATTTTCGGATTTTAATTTCTAATTTTCGATTTATTTCGATTTATAGGTAGAGGTAATTTTAATCTTACAAATCTGCAAAGATTACAAGTTTGAATTTTCCATTATCTTTGAATCGAAGTAGAGGCTTCTCTTTATTTTTGATATTTTTCAAGAGAGACTTTGAATCTACTAGGATACTTAAGAAAAGTAGTGACAATATTAGTGAATATAAAAGCTTCATTTTGAAACTTTCAATCCTAAACACAAAATGAATCTTTATTCTAATAAAAATTGAAATTAATTCTATCTACTTATACTTAGCTAATAATTTTCATTTGATAAGATAATAATATCATTATTAGTTAATTTTTGACATTTATGTTTCCTCGTATCTACCTATCTACTACTTGATAGATACGAGGTAGGTACTGGCTATAGATAAATATTCGATTAGTAAATAATCGATTTTTAATTTGATTCACAATTCGGATAATTATTGAAATTTTGCTCATTAACATTTTCAATTTTTTTGACCTTTGACTAAATCAAATTTTGCTTAGGAGAGTTTAATTCTTGACTCTTTCCTTACCTTCGATGCAGAAAATTTACTGGTTGATTTACCTATATATCAGTACATACAAGATATTCAAGTAAATCTTATATATCTATACCTATATATTCTACTGGCAAAGTTTCTAAAAAAATCTCAAATTCAAATAGGTATTACAGCTTCTCAAAATAATTTTTCTTAATTTAAGACTTGTAGAAATAGATATATACGAGTATAAGCATCTGTAGGTAAGAATTTGGATGAATATTTTTCAATCTGATTTTTAGTTTATATCGAGCTTTCACGAAGGTCAATAAAATAGGTGTTTATTTCAATTTACTTCTCATTCAATCTAGTTAAGTACTTGATATTGTCAGCTAATATTTTGTAGAAATTTTCCAGACATGCCAATTAGTGTAGATTGACAAATTCAATAATTTTTCAAGTATTTCAGGATTATCTGCCAATCTATATTATCGATTTATGATAATTTATGATATTTAGCTTAGCAATACATATTTTCATATCATTTTATATTGTACACATAGGATGCCCTGTGTATAAAGGTTGTAGGGATATTTGTAAGGTAGTACAGATTAGTATGACCTTATCGTGTAAGTAGGTACTTGTATAACTAATCAAATCCATATGTTTATCATTGACATTTTGTTTTTATAAGCTTTAAATTTTCCTAAACTCAAAAGTATGTCCTCAAAAATGCATTTTTGGCCATTTAGCAAAAAGCGAAAGGGTCCAATTATTTTCATATTAATAGCTCTACTACCAAGTACTAAAATATTTTATGCACTCTTCTACCTATTAATTTACTCGTAAAACTTTATTAATCCAATCTATCATATTCATTTCCCAGCGGTCGAGCTCTAAAAAACCGACTTGATATTTTTAAAACTTCAAAATGGTTTTAGACTATTTACAGTATCTACCTACTTCAAATACATAGCTAAGCTAAAAGTACATCGTAAAGCACTTTGAATAGCTCTAATAAAAATAAATACGAAATATATGTAGATACTACTTATATATTTAAGATTTTAATTCATATCTTGGAACTTGGAGAACTTAAAAATACCTACAAACTCAAGATTTTGGTTTGATTTAACCATAAAATCGAATGAGCTCAGTTTCACACCCATTTTTTGTAAACTCTAAAAGGATTTCTATTCATTCTTCTAGTAGGGTACTTATAAGTATTTAAGTTATGATATTTTTGAAAATTTCTGGCATAAATTCTTCAAAATCAACTTAGGTATATATGAAATGTTTAATAATTTCTATCATCTTTTGAACCGGCTGCCCTGCTAATAAATTTATTTTTCGATATAGTACTACCTTCCTATACTATCTGTACTTTTGATTTTATATTTCCTTGCAAAAATAGTTGTAACCTTACTAAAAGCCTGAACCTGAACTAATTATACATGTGACTTTAAAAATCCATTTCAAGATCCTTTTTGAAATATAAATTTAACTAATAATATATGTACTGATATGAACTTGATTGGAGATTCTGAGCGAAATTTTTGTTAGAAATTCTAAAATTACTTATACTCGTAGGCATTAATTATAGTTAGGTAGGTACATTTTACGATTTCTTGAGATACTTTTTGAATTAATTATGAGCTAATTTCAAATACACTATGGTCAATACTACTATCTGAAATATCTTGATACTAATAGACATTAATTTGAAGTTTGATACGATTTATTGGATACTTTTTGAGCTGATTTTGATTAAATTTTGAATACATTTTGGTCCAATACTATTTGAAATATCCTGAAATTCTTGAAGTTGAAGTCAATTTAATGTAATCCCAATCACTTTCAATACAAGTCGAGCTAATCGAGACAAAAGTGAGATTTGCAAAAAAAAACTTGGCAGCGAATCTAAATCCAAACAAAAAACAGTCTTCAAATCTCATCTGTTGCTTTTTTCCTTGCTTTTTTCTACTTCTGGATAATTTAAAATTTTAAAACCAAACTACCTACAGCAGTAGGAGGAGGAAAGCAGGATATTGGGTAAGTCTGAGACTTTTTTTGAAAAAAAAAATGATCATAAATCTCTTGGGCTTGTTGGTTTGGTCCAGATGGATGAAGAACATGAGTGTAAATATAGAGAAATGCATTTAATCATCATACCTCTAAATAAATATTTCCATTTTACCTTACTAACAACGTGATGCTTCTTGTGGTGATGGTGATGATGTAAATAAATTTGACCATGAACTATATTTAAAGATTAAACAAAAAATCTTTGATGTAAAAACCCGCCTATAAACTAAAAACACCATAGGGTAATTAAACCTAAATCTCGGTTTAATTAAGTGATTTCATGTACACTACAGACTACATTACACCTACAAGTACCTACAGTAAAATTCTATATGGCTCAATAAAACCATTAGGTAAATATGGGTAAATAAAATTCAATTTTTAGACAAAAATAGATTGAAATTGACCATTGAATAATGATTTAAAAACCCTCAAAAACTAGATAACTAGGTAATCTTTATTCTACTCGTATCTCATTAAATTTTTATAGCAAATTTTGATCATAATAAAAATCGTCAATTTGCAAGCCAAAAACTAGATACCTACGATAAATAGCAACTTTTTTTCAAAATTCTAGTTTTGTAAGTACCTACTTTATTTTATTATGTCACATTTGGCTCTGATTTTAAAGTTAT
Organism: Nanhermannia cf. coronata Gr-Ori-00579; assembly: GCA_034699045.1. NCBI lineage: Eukaryota > Metazoa > Arthropoda > Arachnida > Sarcoptiformes > Nanhermanniidae > Nanhermannia > Nanhermannia cf. coronata Gr-Ori-00579. Next base: position 7,552 of record JAQIXA010002743.1, on the reverse strand, counting down.
CTTATAAAGACATTCGGTTGTACCTTTAAATAAAATTTTTAGATATTTAAATCTATGATCTTACATACTATTTAGTTATAAGTATGATTTAATCGCAAACATTTGCAAATGTTTACATGTGTATTTAAAGTATTACAAGCTCTTAATTTAATGTGCCTTATCCCTTTTCAAATTTTGCAAACGGATCCATATATTATTTTGCCATTTACATATGCAGTATACATTCGTCATTATTCATTCGAAAGAAAAAAAAATTTTCGGTTCTTTTGTACTTAAAGAACTACCTACTGATACACATTCAGGTTCTTACTAATACCTAGTTGTAAAAGAAGTCTAATGACTATTCTTAAATTTTTGAAAATTTGACTTGCAATAATTTAAGAAACAGCAGGCATTTTGAGATCACGTTTAGTAAACCAAAAAGTAGATGTTAAAGAAACTAAATTAGCTATAAGATCATAAGATCCCTTTTCTGCTGCTCTATCACATATATTAAAAAAGTATGAGTCAAATCTCGGATTTAGTTTTCTGAATAGGTTTTAGCTTTGGCTTGACTCTCTGGTCATATTTTGTAATAGCTTATAATTAGATTTTTTGAATTTGCTTTTTTCTTCGATATGGCCTATATCCAAGTCTTTTCAAATCTCTTATTTCACTCGACTCCTTTTTATTTTTTATGCTAATTTCTTCTACAAGTGTAAACCTTTAAAAAGATACTGAAAAGTGAATTGGAACATTAAATAAAATGGTATTGAGAGAGAAAAAAGACTCAATTCATTTGGGGAAAAATTCGAATTAGGAACTATGTACTATAGCACTAGAAGTCTCAAATCTGAAATGAATTGAAATAAAAACCTAAATGAGATCATATGCTGAGAGAAATGAGTCAAAAAATATTTGAGCTCGCGTTTATATTCAATTACGAGTATTTACTTGAAATCTACAAAATTTTGCAAATTTTTTGTAAAAAAAATTCGTACCAAAATCTTATTAATGAAATGACATCAGCTACAGAGATTCATTCAAAAGTTTTCAAAACCCAAGTCTATGATATAGGTACAATATAATCTCTATCCATTTTCTTCAAAATTTCGATTGAGATTTTTAAAATCGGACAATTTATTTAATTTGAAATTTTTAGCCCGTGGCCCGTGTTGATATTTGAAATAAAATGTGATTTTTGGAAATTTTGGAGGTAATTTATTGAAAAATTTAGTTTTAGATATGGATATTGAACTAAAATACAGATATCAGTAAAATCAGTGTATTTAGCTTTAGCTAGCACTTATTTCCTAATACCTTCTCAAAATCTACAAAATTTTGCAAAAATTTTTGCAAAATCTAATGGTCTTATGAATGATTTCAATTTCAAAGGCTGTTTATTTTAAAAAAAGTTTTGAAACCCAAGTCCAAATCCTAAAACTTTATTCGATCAATTTCATTCAAAATTTGGATTTGAATTTCCTGAAATCAAAAAATTACCTTTGAGATTTTTGAGCGCTTTGACATTTGAAATGTCATCTAGAAATTTTGGAGATAGGTAGGGTACTAGTAATTTTTGGAAAAATTGAGCTTTTGTGAGATAGCACTAAAATATAGGTAAATAGTGCAGTGTGTTTAGCTTAAGCACTATTTTGATTTTGAATGAGTTTCCTGGTTGGTGTACTCGTATGTATGTAAGTATGTATAATAGCTTAGAAAAGTTAAAGTGAAATGTTTGACATTTGTTCGTTCAGCTTGTTTTAAAATGTGATTTTGGATTAGGTTTAAGTTTACACTGTTCTCACTCAAGAGACCATATTCCCGAGTAATTTCCTTTTCACTGCTTTTTTTACAATCTACTTAAAGTTTTTATTTATCCTCTAAAATCCTATCGACCCACTGCTGATATTCAGAATTCAGAATCGAATTGAGTCCAAGTAGTAAATTACGACTTGAGTTAAATTGATTTTAAAGGTAAAGCTTTTTTATTGCCAACATTAATTGCTTTTCCCTCGAATAACATACATAAATTTATTGTCATAAATTCATAAACTAACAAATTAAATATAATTAAATAATATGTATTTGTATAAGAAATATATATCAGTAATGTATGTACCTAGATAGTTAATTATGATGTTGAGAATCTTCAAATTTCAAATTATACAGTGTGCTGTTCCTTGTCTTAAATTGATCATAAAGATTTTTGTGAGATAAAGAAATGATTTATGATTCCTTTTCAATTTTTTCAGTCAGATTCCCAAATGAATCTCATATACTCGTACTTGTGTAATGAGAAATCATTAGTCTTAAATTCTATATTTAAATATGATTATAAGTACCTATGTAAATTATGTAAGTGATTAAAACAATCTAGATTTGTATAGTAAGAATAATAAGAGTAAATAAGAATATTTCTGTTTCTGTTTTAATAACTTAAAAACTTAAAAATTAATGAAACCATTCGTACATGGGCACATCAGTAATTTGACTAACTTACGAATTATAAAATTTTATTGGCTTTTTTTTGCTCATCTATTTCTAGGTCAAGTTATGTTTTTTGAGGTATTTTTAATGATTTAGTTAGGAAAGGCAAGGGTGCGAAAGAAAACACAGATGTGATGTGAAGGTTTAAAATTTAAATCTTTAGAGATATTCTTATCTTGTTCAGCTTGAGGGGTGTTTATTTTACCAAAAATCTTCAAACCTTCTGATGCTGATGCTTACATATGTCGGGTGTTACCAAAAGATCCAGCACCCGCTTGACTCGCACCCTACGATCAAAATCAAAATCAAAATTTGTTATAAAAAATCTCTTTATCCTAAAAATTTAGGATCAAGACTTATGAAACTTACTTTATTGTATCCAGAAGTGACCAGACTTAAATGTCCTTGGTCGGCCCTGAGTTGATCTTCGGTAAATGTTCGTTCGTTCTAAATATTTTGAAAAAAATTGGTAAAGAGCAAACATTTATGAATTATGAATCTACCTTGTCAGCCATTTTTGGTCCGAGTGATGGTCCTGTCCATTCAGGGTGCTTTTGTGTCTAGAATTTATTTAATAAATATGACCTCATAAATGATTAATGTTTAATGATTAGGAAAAATAAGATCATTATTTTTTATCATTTTATATTTTTTACAATCTTGAAACTTGAATCGATCACTCTAATCTTAAGTTCTCTATTTTTAGTGATTTTTTTAATTGAACAAAAGTAGGGTACCTATTGGATTAGAGTTTAATGGTCATTACTATTGTATCAGTAGATTCTAGCCTATAACCTTGGTCTTGGTATGTATTTTAGCAAATATATAAGTACTACCTACAGATAGATTTGGAAATAAATCTTCAAGTATTCAAATATTTGGGAAATACTTGAAAAAAACGGACTTTACTCATTCTCAAAACTCAAGATTAAAAAGAAAAATTTGGGGGTTTGAAATTTTTTATGTAGCTACTTACAATCCGAGCTAGAGAATAAAGGCTTAGAACCACTTGGGTGATATTTCGTCTCTCGAAGAGATCAGCAGTTTGGAAAATTTCTTCTTGAGGAACCCCGTATGCTTTGACAGCAGCTTGAAATCTACAGATAATTAAAGATTTGTCAATTGCAGTAGATCATTTTTTTTTTTCAATTTTGAATTATAATTAATTTCTAAAGTCTAGCTAACCTTTGTATATTCTCCATGAGCTGAAAATTTGTGCCTTTTGATTGAATTTTTTTAACCGATCCAGGTGTTAATTTATTCATCACATTACACAGTATAACACCATCTTTTAAAACATCTTCAAGTGCACCAGGTGGTAATGGTTCTGGAAATTGAAAAATTATAAATTTTTTCAAAAAGTACTAAAATATTGTATTACTTACCCCCCAGAACTGCAGCTATCCAACCCATTACTTCATCCTCTAGTTCTTTGTTTCGTGCCTTTGAAATTCAAGAAATTAGTGAAAAAAAATATGGATTAAAATAAGCAATTTGTGATTTATTACCGGCATTTTCCAGAGATTTCGGATTTTAATGAACAGTTATATAATATTTTGGTAACTTTTGAAGAAACAGGAAGTGGATTGGTAAGAAGTTGGCAAATAACTGAGAACTGAACCTGTTGACGCTAATAAGTTATATGAATAGTGTATTGAGAAATAAAAAAAAAGAAGTTTTTAAGCCAGTTAAAGAATGACGTCTATAAGGTTAAACAAATGTAAAAGAGCATAGATTAAAGTGCTAGTATAACTATAAAATATCCGAGTAAAATACATTTGAAAAAATAAATCTATTTTAGGATCAGTGAATAAAAAATAGAACATGCACTACTCTGGCTTTTGTACTACTAGGTATCAGATCAGTAAGCATTATAGGTACTGTAGATTAGTGATATACATTTACACCCGCATAAACTCAGCAAAAGAATGGCAAAGTCAAAGTCAAAAATTCTGATTTAAAGTTAAAGCCATCATCAAAGCTTAAAAATTTAGATGACTAGAAATTATAATAATTTTAAATGAAGATTATGATAAATAATCATGTTAAATATAATTTTTGTACTCAAATTTTTTAATCTGGTTCAACAGATTAAATATCTATAGATAAGACTAGGTTAGATATAAATACTACGAGTATAATCCTATCCTACACACCATATTTTTGTAGGCTAAAACTAAAATGATGAAATTCTTGCTTTTTTTAGAGCTTTTTATATTTTATTCTAATTTAATTAGGTATATAAGTAGGTAGGTACCTATTTGGTATGTTATTGAATTTCTTTTAAACATTCTATCTGTAATAATATGTACTTAATACTTTACTACAGACAAAAAAGGGCTCTCTATAATCTTAAAGGATACCTATAATACATATTTATAATATGTACCCTAATGAATGTGATTAGAAAATAATATATTAGCACATTACATAGGACTTGGGCAATAATCTACCCTAGAATGGAGGCCGTACCTACTCTATAGAAATGAAATATAATTGATCTTCAATAAAAATTAACACAAGAGTTTTGATAGTTTTACGCACGAAATTGTAAAATTAAATATTTTTAATTACCTAAATTGTTAATTTTTTGCACAAAAAGGTCATTTATGAAGCTGCGCTTACTTCGAGTAATGGAATCATAAATAAATTGTTAGATATGTTATGTAATACCTATGTACTGTACATAACATATATTTTCATTTTAATTAATAGGATTTCTAAAGTTATAATAGGTAGGGTACCTATTTTATAATTATTACTCTCCTCTGTTAAAGAATTTATTCATTTACAATTCTTTCTTTTTTATAAAACAAGATTCATTTTTCATTAAAAATCACAAATATTGATAATAATTTTAGTTATTTGTATTGGCAAAAATCATATTTTAATCAATAATAAATCCTAGCATTTTTAAAAATGAAACTCATACCTAGCTAGGTAGATACTTTTACTTATACTTTTACTTATTTGAATAATTATTTGGTCTTATTAAGTATCTTTAAAAGTTCACACTATTTACATTTTTTTGCAGTTTGACTTACATCTTTATCTGCATCTTCAGCTGATTCATTTGCAGTTTGACTTGCATCTTCACCTGCATCTTCATCTGATTCTTTTGCAGTTTGACTTGCATCTTTATCTGCATCTTCAGCTGATTCTTGATTTTCTTCTGGAAGTGGTGGTGGTCCATAATTTAAGAAAATGATTCCAGAAAAAAATACCATATAGACTGTAAAACCAAAAAATGCAGTCCCAAAGATCAAACTTCGAGTATATCTTCGATTATTGCTTGTATATTCATCTTGCCACGAGCCTTCTGGAACAGGCATTTGATCGAGATGATTTCCTAATTTTGCTAAATGGAAAAAATTAAAAAATTGATAGGCATAATATAATTAATAAATATTTGTACCCTACACCTACAGTACTCTGATTTCCGAAAATAATAAGTATATATTTATTTAATCTAAATTTAACCTGTCTGTCTAAACCACCGAATTGGTAGATCTGATCTATCTGCTACGGGTATCGGTATAAAGGTAAAACTGATCGTTTCATTTTCAATCCTTTCTTTCAAAACCCTTGGAGGTTGGGGATCAGAATAACTCAAGTTAATTAATGAAATCGGTCATAAAAAGAATCAGGTGAAATCAGGTCAAAGGAATTAAACAAAAACTGAATCTCATCATCGTCCAAAAAGGAAAAGACGCTTCTATAATTGGCTGCCTTCCATTAACCAAAAACCTCAACAATTATCTTTTCATGGTTATAATATTTGTAATCACTTTTGATTATGAAAACTAAATCCATCAATCATTTAAGTAAATCTTACCCAAATCTTGACTATGACCTCCATAAGTTCCATAAAAATGACGATTTCCAGCAGCAAAAGCAGCAACTACTTGTCGATTTTGAACAATTTTAACTTGATTCATATTCGTCAATTGTCGTACAGCTACATTTCCACCTGACGCAAAACCCGAAGCAAAATTCCGAACAAACTTGCTCAACGACATTTTTCTAAAATTAAACAATAAAACAATGTTAAAACTTTGAACCTATTAATACTAGGTACCTTTTATGAATCAAAGGTTGATCGATCTTCAATGACAATTTGAAATTTGACCAATCGTAAACTAGTAACCTAATTATGCGGTCAATAAATTATTAATTAGTACTACTTTGTTTTGTAGTACAACTAACTGTTCTATACACATTTAATTTGACTCTGTAAAAAGCTTCAATTTTACATTTCATTTATAGGCAAATTGCGCATCATAAACTGAATAAAATAAAAACTAAAATGGAAATGCTAAGTAGGTCTAAAATCTAGTTTCACGAAGCTGGACTATAACTTAAATACCTACAATTACAAATTAAATTATCCTATTATGACCTATAACTATGTTCAAAATATGTACCCTACTTACTACTTCAATTATCTCAATCAAGACAATGGTTATTGTTATCTTAAAATTTCAACTAACGTACTTTAAAAATCACCTTAAATTTTTGGTGTCAATAAGTAAGTACTAAATCCTCCTATGTATTAGGTCAAGTGTCCAGGGTCAAGGTTCAAAGTGCCCAATATTCTCAAAACTAAATAAAATTCAATAAAAAAATTGGTCAAAATCAAAACTTTCAAGACTGAATTAAGAATGAATTTGTTATCGAAAAATTTCAATTGTTAACTTTAAAAATCACCTTTGATATGATTTTTGATGTCAAAAAGTACCTACCATAAATCCTCCAATTAGGTCCAATCGTCCTAGGTCAAGGTCAAGGTGTCCAATATGTATTCCCAAAATCGAATTTAATAAAATAAATAAATAGGTAGTCAATTTAATGCAATCAAAATCAAAATAACAATAAAACAATTAATTTTTTTTTAACTTTTTCAGTAGACAAATTTCAAATTGCCTGAAAAAAGCTAAAAAAGATATCAAAAGTGAAAGTCAGATTTCACTTGAATTTGCATTCTATTCAAAAAAATAGAAATCGAACATACCTGGCGTGGCAAATTTTTTAAAAAAATTACGAGGGAATTTCAGGGAACCTGAATTCGATTTATTTTGGAAAT
>JAQIXA010002742.1:0-16505 GCA_034699045.1 Nanhermannia cf. coronata Gr-Ori-00579 | reverse complement strand
CTCTTATCTACAAGGACTTTGTAATTTATAATGAATATTTACTTTTACATTTGGTTCGGTGATTAAGAAATGATTTTGGCAAAAAAAACGGGGAAAAAACAAGATTTCCAAATCTCGGATAAATGTAATTGCTTATACTTGCCTCTGTAAGTACTAGGATAGGGATAGGATTACATTAGTATAGGTATTACTACATCTGATTTAGGGTGAGATAAAATTTCTTGCTGACAATGACCAAATTATCAACAATTTACTTTATAATCCCAAATTCTGAATCAAAACTGAAGTTTCTTTTAGACTAGGCTACTTATTATGTAGGCTGTAGGTACCTCTTATATTCTGTAATTAGTTATCTTGTGATCCTTAGATTACTAGAGAGTATTGGAAGTATCTTATGTATCTATGTATCTAGACAATAACTGTTGAAAAAACTTTTATTTCTTGTGAAAGAAAATATTCATACAATTTACAAAAAAATCATACAATTATTTACCTTAATTAGGTAATTCAAGTGCACAAAATTAGAATAGAAATCAAAGTAAAGTGATACAAGAATATATTTTACTTGTAGATAAATAGGTAACACCGAGTATGTAGGTATATATATAAGCTCCAGTATTTGGTTTTTAATCATGGTATCTTTTTTAGGGTAATAATTTGAGTTATTCTTTATTTAATAACTTTGAAGGTGACTCCATTTTTATTCAGTTTGTCAACAAGAGATGTTTTTGCAAACGCATATCCAGGAGTTAAAACCCCAGCCCTGGAAAAGTTAAAACAGATATTTTTAGTATTTTTTTTACTATTTTAGATTTTAAAGATCTATGATTGAATAGGTAAAGTAGGCACTAGGTACTTTTTTGGTAATTTGTCCATTTCTCTAATGATCGTCAGAGCTGAGAAAATAAGGCAAACGCAGGTTGCTCCATATCCAGGATTTGTTCCAGAAACTTTAACAGTCATCTTTTTCGAAGGTGACTCAGAATGAATATCAGTTTCATCTAGCTTTTTTTTATCCCATCCGGTGCCGATAATTGTGAAAGAGAATCTGAGAGCTTCCATTGATTCCCTTGAAGGTCCTTTGATCAAAAATTTTTTCGGTTAATATATATTATATTATATTATGCTTATCGTTTTTAATAAAATTTAAAAGTACCTTCGTGTGATGCCATACCGACTGAGAACAGCTTGGGGTACTAAAGGAAAAATATTTTTAAACCATTATGGTTTGTTAACCTCTATGTAATTTAAAAAATCTTACCTTTTCCAGTAAATATCTTGTAACTTTAAATTGAGCCATAACGCCAAAAACAATGGCACCCATGATCATACAAAGGGCTCCAAAGAGACTTTTCATTTTGACGTATGCTTGCATTTGAAGTGGTCGAAGTTTTTCCTCAATGTAAAAGAATCTTTGAGTCCTCATTACTACTGGTCGATCTGACCCAGGGAATGGTAAACACCAGCTTTGAACCTCATCGTTGAAATGAAGTACACCCCTAATCAAGAATAAAATTTTAATATAATTCACATTTTTTATCTGATAATATTTTACCTCTGAAGCATCTTATGAGTTGGTTTAGGCAAAGCTTCTTTGAAAACTAAAGATAAGTGACAAATTAAAATTTTGATTTTTAAAAGTTTGAAAATCTAATAAGACTTCTTTTTCTTACGTTCACGCCTGAGCGGCCTTAATAAGTTGGCAAATCCTATTCCATGAATCGCTGGAAAAAACATAAAAATCTCCATTTAGCATTTTAAAATCAACTTAAATTTTTTCAATTGAAAAATGTTGAGATATTATATTATGTATGATGTGGTTGTTTTTGTTATTACCTGATTGCCAAGTTCCATAGTGGAGACCTCCTGACTGAATAAGTAGATAAGGAAATATTAAAAATATTTACTCTTAAATATCAATAGTCTTAGCCTATAGTCTATACCTTTCCTTGATTGTCAGTCTCTAAATATGACTCAACAGAGTTTAAATCACCTTGAACAAAAAAATCAATACTCAATAAGCTCAATACCAATACTATGTATATCTAGAAAAAAATTAAATGATCAATACCTTCAAAGTTTTGCTTGAGAAATTCCACTCCAACATCATTAGGGATACTGATACTATCAAATCCACAACTTCCAATGATATATACACCTTTCTCCCTTGCTAGATCTCCATAATCTAATTGCATCTTTTCCAAAAAATAAGGCTCACCGCTAACATCGACATGATGTGTACCTTAGGAAAAATAAGATAGGAAATTTAGGAATATTTTTTATAAAATGACTTGTTTGTTTACCTTCTTCAATACAAGCTTTGACAACTGCTTCTCCAAAAAATCTATAAGGTCCTGCATTATAAAATAAGAATCATTTAGGATATTTTATGTATGACATCGTTTATTGTTAATTGTTTATAGTTAATGGCATGCCAAATCGAAATATTTTACACATTTTTCATTTACCTACACAATTGACAACAACTTTACATTGTTTTGCCATTTCTCGTAATGAATCTGGATTCTGAACATCGGCAATAATCTTGTCGATATCTTTTGTGTCTTGTCCTTTAAATGAAAACAAAATATGTGGTACTCGTAGTTAGAATTTAGACTTTAAAAGTAGGTACCTAGTTATTTGTAGTTAGTAGGTAAAGTAAGATAGAATTATTTTTTTTATTGTATAAATTACCTGTGGCATCTCTAACTTCTTGCAATATTTCATCTAGTTTTTTCACAGATCTTCCAGAAACTGCCCAGGTAAACTTCTCCTCTGGAGATCTTTGTTCTAATTTCACGATTTCCTCAACTACATATTTACCTTAAAAAAAGCAAAAAAAAAATGTTTAGGTTAGCTCCAACCTACAAGTAATGACATTATTATGTCGTGCTCTTTCAAAACTACTATAAACCATAAACCTAGCCAAAATTTTTATATCTACAGATACAGATACAGACATACAGCTACTAAAAATAAGGATTTATAACAGGTTATCACATACATCACTACCTAATCTAAATTCATTTATATACTACTTTTATATAACAAGACAGGTTTCGGTAACTTCAGTATCATATAGTAATAAATAATTTCCGACAAATATCCATGTAGGTAAATGCAAGATTAAAATAAAGCTAATGACATTTCGCAAAAATGTTTAGATACTTACCAGTAAATCCAGAAGCTCCAAAAACCACGAGATCGTACTTTCTTGACATCCTTTTTGAATAGTTGGAAATTTTCGAAATCCTTACTGTCTGTATTTTGGAAAAAATAAAGTTATGAATATTTACCAAGTTTATAATTTCATATTTTTATTTTATTACCTGAATATTCTCTAGAGAAATTCTCAATCAGATACTGAGATATAAACTAAACTGATTTTGTAGATAGGTACTATTACACCATTTATTAAAGTACCTACGCAGTCAGAGTACAGCAGTATAGCACTAGTACAGAGTACAGATACAGAAGTCACTAGAATGACCAGCAAAAAAGGCACAGATATTCTCGAGTATTCAGTACACGTCAAATTGACTTTTCTACCGGAAATTTCTAATTAAACCTAATCCAAATACAGCCGCCAAGATAACGAGCAACTGATAAATACAAAGGGAGGGACTTAAGTATTTAATATACTTCTGCTTGCTGGAATCGTTATCTCGGGTCTCGGATTAAAGTCCAATGGTTAAAAGCCATTCTCTTGTTCTGTCATCAAATTGTAATTAACTTCTAACTAGAATTATCAGGTCAGATGTAATGATATAGTACTAAACTAACTCGACTCAACTACCCATCTAATACAGCATGTTTCTCAACTAATTCCCATCCCCATTTATCGAGTACCTACTATAATATAATTAACTACCTAATTATATAGTTTTTAAAGCACTTGCATTTTATGTTTATGTCATTAAAAATTTGACTTTTGAACTCAATTATTTTTCTTTAATAATGCCATTATGACTAATGACACTATTATTTTATTTTTCCTTTCCAAAATCAGTTTTATTATAAAACAAAAACAATCAACTTATCATAAAGAGTAATAAATGATTTTCAACAAATATCTTAAGCGCCGGTCTTTTGTGCAGCTTCTCTAACCTTTGCCTTTTCAATCTTAGCTTGTTTTGCAGCAGATTTGGATCCCAGAATACCGCCACCCCAATGTCTTCTCTCTTCTTCGTATCTTTCATTAAAATTGGTCCTGATTGCTTCCAATAATTTATTGAACTGGGACCTGTCTCCACCTTCAACCTAAGAAAAGAAATGTAAAGCAAATTAGAACCCCTTTAATTGAATTTCGCAAAAATTCTACTTTTCTAAAATATTAAATCTATATAACTCAGATGGTAGTGCATGTAATTTCTTATTTGTATTATCATTAAGATCATATTCGGTGAAAACTCATCATTTATCATTCGATTTAAATAAATGTTAGTTTTTTATAATTGAAATTGAGAATGGGAGATATAAAATAGAAATTACCTCGGTCAATGCAACACAAGAGCAAGTCTTTCTATTAACGAGTCTTCCCAATCTTGCTTTTCCTTTGACGATACAATAAGGGATTCCCATTTTTCGACAAAGTGCTGGCAAAAAGATGACCAGCTGTAAAAATAAATAGAAAATTAAAATTAATGAAGGTACTTAACGTAAATGGCTTGCTTTTTAAGTAGTAGAATAATTTTTCTCAGTGTTAAAAAGCTCGTTATTTTTGTTCTACACGGTTCTTTCAGGTGAAGAAATTCATAATTGTTACATCATTGGTCATTGTTATCTACGATTTTTATCTATGATATTTTATTTATCATATTAGACTTACCTCAAGGGGCTCAACATCATGAGAGATGACAACTAGGGTAGCTTTTTTCTGTTCAATCATTCGAACAACACAGTTAACTCCTTGTTTCAATGAAGTTTGTCTTTTTGATGGAGCCTCTTCTTTTCCCTTAACTTTATCTTCAGCTTTTGTCCTGAGACGAGCCTTCTTTACAGCACGAGTTTCTGGATGATATTTCTCCAAAAGTCGAAATAATTGCTTAGCTAAGAATAAAAAAACCACAAGATAACGATAAGTATAAGACATAATACTTAAGATACAATAATCATAAATATTTATATTTTTGTAAAAGTTACATCTCACAATATTTTTACCTGATCAAAGCACCGTCATCGTGCGTCTAAGACATTTAACATGTCAAAGGGCACTTCATAGTGCATTATATCAAAAGATAATTAAACCAACCTGTCTGTCTATCAGCTGTATGCTTGAATTGATTAATTGGTGGTGGTACTTTTAGTCTCTCCTGAAGAACTTGCTTTTGACGCTGAACACGGATATACCTAGGCCATTTAACAAATCGAGATAAATCCCTTTTAGGTTGAACATCTTGTCCAATCCCAAAATTTCTTGTCCTCTTCTCAAAAAGTGGATTCTTGACCTTTTTAACCTCTTGCTTACGGGCAACTAGTGTTGGCAAAGCGGCTACTTTCTTACCGACTCCTTTCTTACCACCTTTCTGTAAAACATAAAAAAATAAAAATAATCGGAAATATTCTCAAAGCTTTACAAGAAAAATTTGATATTTTTGATAACTAATTCAAATACTCAGATGGTAGTGCATGTAATTTACTTTATATTATCATAAAATAATCAAATTCGGTGTAAAAATCATCATTTAAATTTAAATTAGTTAAATTTTAAAGTGACCATCATGGCGGTCAGCAATAGCTTGCATAGGACTAGGACTTTATGGCTGGCCACCTGCTCATTTAATTGCCCAAAAAACCCAATTTTGGCCTTAATTTTATGTATATTACATGTTATAAATACATGTACTAGACAAATTGAGGCTGAAATCAGGATTATCAGAGCTAAAAAAAACCCAGATAGTAGACAATATGCCATATCTCTGAGCCTGCCTTGAGCAGCCGGCTAAAAATGTGGTCACAAAAATTACGGATTTTTGACCAAAATATCGCCAAAAATCCATAAAATTGACCATAATTGACCAACACCGACCCTTACAATTAGTTTAAAGAATATCTTACCTTTTTTTGGACCATTTTTGGCGACTTTAATTGTAATTAAAATTAAAAAATCTGAGAGCAGCGACAGACCCGACTTTCCTCGATCGATCAAGTTTTTTTTACACGAGGTAGGTATTCAATAGGCTATAAGATGCTCCATATAGCAAGCTGCAAGCTACCCCAAAAATATAACGTTGTTTGTTCATTTTATTTTATAATTTCCAGGTGATATTTTGAGGGTAATCCAGCTCTGAAGAACTTGATTCTTGATCCTGGCTTCAATTACATATTTTACGAGTAGATGCTTTTAAATCTTTAACATTTCCTAGCTTAATTAAATACACAATTCAAAGCTGTAGCATATAATGTAGTGGAATGTATCGTAATTATGGATAAAAACATTCAAAAATCAATTTTTTAAGAACATTTTTGGGATTTGGGCATCATTTTTGCAAATTCTGCTCTGAAAAACTAGATATTGGCATCCGTTACACAAGTACATGGATATACAGTTAAAATTACCAAATTCGACATTTAAAATTGCCATAATTCAGGAATTAAAATATTTATAAAAATATTTTTCAGATAAAAAAATAGTGCGAGAATCGCCGTGCGATTTTTGTAATTTCAGCTCAAAAAACAATATAATATTTTGGCTTGGCATTGGCATCAGGCAGTTGACATCAGTTCACATTCATCATAAATTTATGTAGTTTTCAGATCTGAATCTGAATTCAAATTCTTTTACTAGACTTAAGACAAAGACTAAAAGACTAAAAATTATAATTTTTAGTGTAATTGACCTTATAAGGTCAATTAATGACCAAATTGATAATTTGGACATTTATTAGTTTTTTTAGTACCTACCCTAATTATTTTAATTGTGAAATACATATAATTTTTTGTATCATTTTATTCATATTTCAATAATATAATAATTTTTTTTGGGTATATTTTTATAGACAAAAGTATAACAAGTTTATAAAGCGATTCGCTTACTCAAGGTCTTTCAAAAGTAAATCCTTAATGATAATCATAATATAATTATAAAGATTAGTTTTAAGGTAAGTTTTTTTTCTATATTTTGGCACATTAAATGCTCTTTTCATAAAACTATACCAGCAGAAGTATTAAAATATAAGGTTTATTATCTTATCATCCTGACATAAAAAAACTAGACACGGTGAAAGAAATGGATTTATAAAAAGTTAAACTTATTCTGACTTGATTAAATGCTTTCGGTAATTACGATATAGGTAATAATTGGTTATTAAATGTATGAAATTAAAAATGCAATAATCATAATATACTTTATATAGTATAGTATTTGGTTAAAATAGGGTTTCTTATAAGATAAATCTGTAATACAGGCAAATATAATAATAATATAATCTATGTATAAACTCTAATTAAATATCAATACTTAAATTCTTAAAAGTAATAAAATATAAAAATCTCCATTATAATTTATGATTAACAAAAACAAAATGTATAAGGATCAAAGACTCATTCGAGTGATGGCTTAATACATTAATAAAATAATACACCATGTTAATTACTTACTAATTACATAGAGCTAAAAAATAAAGCGTCAAAAATGTGTAAAAAATTATTAAGTAGTAACCTTTATATTATAATTAATAATATTAATATAAATTCGATACATTAATTATTATAGGTAGATAATAGAAGGTAAAAAGTAGATGATTTTTTACATAAATATATATCATGTTAAAAGGCATAATAAAATAATTTTTGTACAAATTACAAATATAATTATTTATATACCTTTCTACTCAACCTACCTCTTTTTTATTTTATTCATTCTATCCTCTCCTCAATCCTCTGTATTTAATTAATGTAATTATTTATAGTGGCGAGATACTACAAGTATCTATTAGTCTACTCTAAAGTATTAAAAACTTGCGTTTGGGTAATTATTTATATACATTTCCTTAGGTATTGGGGTAGTTAAAATAGTAAACTTTCTGTACATGACAATTATTTCCGGTGAAATCCTATACAATATTTTTAACGAGTCCGCTTAACATTTATAATATACGTAGTGTAAATAGAGAAATGGTTTTTTATAAGGTTTATCTCAAGTTAATATTTTTTTGAAGTTTTTTATAAACTTAACATCAAACAACCTGTTCAAGAGCACAATGTTAAATGCAAAATATATAAGTTTATGTGAGGAACTAGCATAAGTATTGTGTTGTATTTTATAATTACTTTAGGTATAATTATATATTAATAACATTGTTAGGACTATTATAATGTAAAAAAAAGTCTTTTCTGACTAATAGTAATTATTTATGAAAATAGATAATAGAGAAGAGAGTATGGTAATATTTAAAATATTAGATTTTTTTTTATAATTTAAGGGATTATTAGGTTAAGGTCACTCTATTTGTTAGTGCAAATCTACAGCACTTGAATTTGTTGTCGAGGAATCATTTCTCATGGCTACGACATTCTCACTAGTTGATGTTGAGGTAGAAGTTGTTGCTGTTGTTGTTAATATCGTTTTACCTGTGGTAGTACTCACCTTCGAAGATAATAATGCAGTTTTAGTAGCTGGTGGTTGTAGTAACTGATCAGGTGCGGGTTGAAAGTTTACTCTGTACATACCTAGATAAAATAGAAAAAAAAACATGTAATTGCTTGCAAATTACTTAATCGTAAATTCTAAATGTGATGAATTTTACCTTTTGTCACTTCTTGAATCGACGTTTCATTACAATCGCTACCATAATGAGCTTGTGAGCCACAATTATAACATGATACATTTCTAGGCCGATTTGCATCTATTCTATCTTCTATACTACCCGGTCCCATGTCAAATCCAGGAAATTCAGCATTACTCATATCTGTAGAAAGTATGAGATTATTTAATTTAACCTTCTTGTTAAAATTAAAGATACTTAATTAGTAGATGTGTTTATAAATTAAAGTTTGAAATATGGATTTACCAGGTGCTGGTCCAACATCATATACAATTCTTCCTCTTATCTGCGGTTGTTGCAAAAATTGATGATGAGACGGGTGAGTGGCAATCATACCTGGAGATGGATTAGTATAATTTATAATATTTGGATTTTGAGTTGGCATTCCATGGTTGATATAAGTTGGTGATGGAGAATAAAATCCAGCAGAACCACGAGCGAATTCTAAGTAAAATAAAATGGATAAAAAAAATTATAAAAATAAACCAGCAGGTATAATAAAAAGTAATAAGTTACCTCTTTGAGGGACCTCCATTACAACTCTACTTGAAGTTCGTTTTGCGAAATCAACAACAGTATGATTAACGAGAGGAGGGCTTGTGATTGGCAAAGGAAACAAGGGTGGTTGAGTTTGTTGTTGAAGCTGTTGTTGAGTTGTAGCTGGTTGTGGCGGTGGTAAAGATGCAGAAGTTACAACGGTTTGTGATGCATTAGTTTGCGTTCCACCAGAAGAAGTATCACCTGTTGAAATTGGGCCTTTTGCATTTACTGGTAATTGTTGTTTTTGCTGCTGCTGTTGTTGTTGTTGCTGTGATGTTGGTGGTTGTATTTGTAATTGAGCTTGTGATGGAGGAGGTTGTTGTGGTAGAGGTATTGGTTGATAGTAGGCCCGAGGATGATAATAAATAGGATTTGGATGTTGATGCTAAAAAATTAATAAGCAATTTAATATACCTATTAGCTATGCCTAAGAAATATAACATAATATAATACAATTATAAAATAATCATTCATTGATAACTGAAGATGAAATAAGATACATACTTGAAGTGATGTATTGAAATAATATGGTGCAGCAAATTGTGGATGAGGATGTGGTACTTGTTGATGAATTTGAGTTGGTTGTTGTTGATATTTATATGCAGGAAATTCATAACACTTATAAGATGAAGAGACTGACGGAAATAAACCTCGAATACGTGAAAGAACCCCTGATAAAAATGTCCTTTGATCAAAAGTAAATGCAGGATGATAATGGGACACAGTATAAAGTAAAGAAAATTCTTCTAAAATTTCTTTGTCTAAAGTTTCTATTGTACCAGAATTAAAAAGTTTTTCAACATCAGACAAAATTTTAAAGTAAGACTTGGCACATTCATGATTTGTTGCATTAAGAAGTGATATCCAAAGTGTTAATTTCCTTCGAATAGTATCATCTAATAGTGGAGTTTCAATCAACAAATCTTTTGATTTTGTTATTGGTGGTGTAGCTGCTTTTTTCCCTGATTGTTGTTGAGATTCTCCATCAACTACATCCTTTGATAATACACCATTTCTGGCAGCTAATGAGGTTTCTGTGATTGTTGAAGGATTTTGAAATTTTCCTCCTTTGCCTTGTTGATCTTGTGATAAACGTTGATTTGCTAATGGCGGTGATGTACCAGGAGATCCTTTAAAAACAGAATAACATTTTAAATAAATATTCATTAATTATAAGAATAAGAATAAAAAGTAAGAAATATAGTAAAAAGTCATTTATTTTTACCTATTGTTGAATTATGATTAGAATTAGCATGAATGTGATTTACATCTCCACCTCCTCCACCTCCAACTCCTCCAAAACTATTTACATTTTGATTAGGATTTAATAACAGTGATGGTGATTCAGCCAGACTTGCTAGTAAATTCAACTTGTCTGAAAACAAGACAAAACATAAAATAACTTATCTTATAAATATCAATACCCAATTATCATAAACATAAATTAGAACCAAATAGATAAAAAATTAAAATTATAAAACTAACCTGCTGAGCCATTTTTAGGATTATTTGCTTTATAGTCCGAATCTCTCAATTCATGAAAATCCTTTCGACCCAGATTTTCAATCATTGTCCCTAGAAATCTTAATTCAAAGGGAAGGCAAACGTCCAGAAGGGTGCACATCACTTCAAGCTGTAAAAAGATCAAAAATAAATTATTAACTACGGGATACGAACTAGGTAAAGCTTCTGATTCTGATGACAAATTTTTAAAAAGCCTTTAAAAAATGCAACAGTAAAACTTCTTTTTTATGTACTTTTTATAAGGTTCGAATAAAAATACCCTTAAATAGGAATTGCACTTATTATAATTAAAACTAAACAGCTCTTGGCTCTTTTATAAGTTAATTGTTTTTTTAGGCTTGGTACTTTTTACTTTTACGAATTACGAAATCAAGTGTTCTTTGATCTTTGTCAATTCATTTAATTCGGCTTTGAAAAATAAGAATCTTGACTTGACCTCAATTATACAAATAAATACATGTAAATTTGAGGCCAAAATCATTTTTTCAGAGCTGAAAAGCATAATAATTTATGAGAAGTTACGACTTTAAACTAGGAAACATTTTATAATTTAACTTACACGACAAGAGGGGTTTAATTTTTGGTACCAATCTATAATGTCCTCCTGTCAATTACGAAAAAATCATTAATAAAAATTATCATTGACCTGACCTTGACTTATAGCCATAAACCACCAACACTAACAACAATAATATCTCAATTATCAAAAAATATGGTTTTATAATAACTATAACTCAAACTCAAGGCTTACCTTTAATATGAGGAACATCTTAATTTTTGATGATCTTTAGCCTCCGTGTTTGATTACAAATGCCTCAATTAAAATGACAAATTGTCCAAATTGTTGACCACCACCACCGCCACCAATTACAAATTACAAAAAACCAGATTACCAAAAAATGACCACGAAATCACAAAAATTAACTCATTTTTTTACAATGCAGGGTGTCTTATTAATCTTTACACTTTACTTTACTTACAAATACAAATTATAATTGTATCTTTTATATCTTTTTACCAGATAATGTCCCCCTGTATCAGGAGATACAGGTTATAAAATTCACTTTTTCAAAATTTTCAAAATTTTGATTCTGATTTCAAAATTTCAATCAAAATCTCAAAAATTTTACATTACAAATTATAAAATTTTATTTCACCAACTTTCCTTTTTTTGCATTTTACGCAACTGAAAATTAGCGCTTGGAAAAATGTGCTAATATTTACTATGTATTTTGAAAAATCTATAGGATATTAGGGGTAAGCTAAGAAGTCTCGAAATGGATTTTTGGGCAAGGAAAAGCTCTGAAAAACCTGATTTATACCTCTATTTTATATGTATTTTTGATAATTGGGTTAATTTAAATGATATACCATTATTTTTATGAATGATTTTGAACTTTATAAGCTTGTCTAGGCCTAGGTTCATATAAAATAACAACTGAAAACCTGATTTTGGTTTTGGTTTCTCTCAAAATGAGATTTTTGGCATGGAAAAGCTCTGAAAAACCTGATTTATATCTCTATTTTATATATATTTTTGATAATTTAAATGATATACCATTATTTTTATAAATGATTTTGAACTTGCTTTCTAAGCTTCTCTAGTCTCTAGGTTCATTTTAATTAACTGATTGGATAACTTGATTTTGGTTTTTCTTGAAATGGGAATGGGAATGCAAACCTAAACTAAAAACCAATTTTTGCCTCAATATTTAATGGATTTGTTTGTAAAATTAGTTTGAAATCTAGTTTTTAAGAGCTGAATTAAATAAATAATGATTATTAAGATGACTATAACTAATTTCTAAACATTTAACTGGCAAAAGCTTAAAACAAACTTAAAAAAGGCGTTTTAATTTAAATTATAATACATACATGAATGTCGCTAGTAAAGTAAAATCGATACATAGTTCCAAAAAAGTTATTCTGAAAGTTCAATAGTTTTTGTTGTGGTTTTTGGATCAACATTTCTAAAAATTCATTTATTTTTAAGCATGAATAATCACAGTTATAGTTTATCATACATTATAATTACTAGACTATAGATTACTGAACTGATAGATTAGATTTACAAAGTATACCTGGCCTGGGTAATATACCTTAGTAAACTACTATTTATTTCATTTGACTTTTTGTTTTAGGATTAATAGAGGTAATAAATTGTTATTCTTTCAATTGGTTGGTAGTTGGTTTGATCATTTTGATTTTAAAGTTGTGAATAATCTGCAGCCTTCTTCTGAGTCACCGAAAATATGATTTCTAAACAAAAATGTGATTAGAATAGAATAGAAATGCTTTCACTATATATAGGTAAATTGACTACTACATTATAAATTTAGTTTATTAATAATATGATAAATACCATCTAAAAGTGCATAAGCAACTTGTCTATTGGCCAGTTCAAGCTCCACTTGATGGTTTAACCATGGAACGAAAGTACAATGAAGATCCTCAGGTTTCAAATCGGCTCCAACTCCAAAACCTTCATTTTCAAGCCCTAATTGAAATGCCAGGTCAGATCCAAATAATGGCGATTTCTTCATTGGACCATCAAGTAAATCACTTTCTTCCCTCAATCTTTTTTCAGCCTCTTGTAACTTGTCCAGTCCTTCAACCTCTTTATTACGTCTCTTAACAAATTCAGCTTGTTGTGCCCTTATAGCATGTAATTCTTCTTCTTCCATCACTTCCAAAAGAGATTGTTCAAGAATGAGAGAAATTATCGTCTCAACTAATGGATGAACCTCACACTCGAAATCGAAAAGATCACCAGGTGCAATTTGAGTTCCAGCATCTGTACCTACTTTACTTTTGGTGAAGAAACCATAACTTGCATCTGATAAACCATCATTTGATGGAAAATTCCCCCTTGCTGTGGTTTGACTGGAGAAATCAGCATAATTGACAGCAGTGTCCTGGGGATTGTATAAGTCTGTAGGATCTGTCTGGATATCAGCATTTACACGATTTTGTCCTTGATCTCCTGCACTTACACGATCCAAGTAACGATTGAGGATTTGAGCATTTTTGTGACCTTTTTGTAGATATTTTGAAGGTGGTCCAGCTTTGTCACAACTTTTTCTACAATCTGGGAACTAAAAAAATTGCCTATAAAATCTTAAAATCTAACCTATTTTAGTCATAATTACCATCGATGATTTAGCAGGATTGCCTCGTCGAACTCGGGGGTCATACATCATGTTGAAATAATCGTGGATACCTCGTGGTCTAAAATTTATAAAAAATTCTACTTATACTCGTATATTGATAATTTTTGATGAATATTTTTGGTCTTACACTGTGACATTATCCCGATATTTCGGTTTTGATAAAATGGGTTTGGGTGCTGATGCAAAAGTGTAAAAATCGTTTCCAGGTGATATCCAGGGACAATCAAGGACTACTGGAGAACATTGGGAAACGAGTCGATCTTCAGCTTTGAAATGAACCATTGTAAATTATTAATTATTACCTTACTTTAATTACTATTAATTAACTTTTTCAAGACCTAGCAGTAGTAATAAGTGTAGATTATTTACAACTTACAATGTTTTGTAATCAAAAATCAAAGATCAAAAACATGAATTGAAATCCATTTATCATAAATGTACATGCAACTATGGAACTATTACTTGAGTTTATTCTGCTTTTATGCTAAAATTGGGTATAAATATAGCATAATTTATGACTTATGGGTTTTTCAGAGATGAATTACATGTATAAACTGTATAAAAATACCTAGAGGTATTTAATCGATTAACTTTTGCAAACGTTAACTTTGCAGAACGAAAAACCTGACTTTGGCCCCATTTATGAATACTAATAAAGCAATTATTTTCGATATTGAGCATTTTTGAAATGTGTAGGGTAGGGGTAGGGTACTTTTATTAAATAGAGATAATTAGTAGATTAGATTTAAATTAACATTTCAAATCTAATTATTAATTATGGTTCATTACCCTAACGGGACAGAATCCATATTAATTGAAGTTGAAAAAGGTTTTTTAACATGAATTCTAAGGATAAATGGAAAAAATAGTGAATATTGACGTTTTAAAAGGTGAAATGTTATAGTGAGCCGATTTTTATATCGAAATTCGAGTATAATTGATATAATCAAATTACATTTTACATGAAAATTTCAATTATTATTGAATTTTAATTACAAAATATAACTAGGATCTATATGAGGAATTGATCAGAAGTTGGTATCGAAAATGAGATTTTTGGGATTTTGAGATTTACAATCTGCTTCTACGATTATCTTCAGTAGCACTAGCATCTGGCTCTGCAGCTTGATTGTCAAGTTGTTCCAAAATCCCAAGGGTGCTTAAAATCTCTGAATTCTTGACATGATCTTTGAAGGTGTTCTGCCTGTAATGGTATACTAAAGGACCTCCCTTTTCAATGACCTGAAGCAAATCGATCATTTTTAAGACTATTTTTTAAAAAATTTAAAATTTCTTTTATAAAAACCATTGTTCCACCAAGTTGAAATCCATCTCCTGCTAGATTCCCCGATAATTTGCTATTTTTGACAGCCTAAAAATCATAAGAAAAATCGTAAAAGTGTGTAAATACTACTATCTGTACATACTGTAGATAAATTTTTTAATTATCTCACATTTGACCAAGCCTTCCAGACTGATGGGTTCAGCATTGCCAAGCTTACACCAGCCTTTGAATACCTTTTATAGCCAAGATCTTGAAAACATTGACCTTTTGGATCAATATAAAGGTCACCAACAAAGTATCCACCCTTGACAAAATCCTCAACACCGAATTCTTCAAGCCCAATCCCAACTAGCTTGACTCCATTGTTGGCCAAATGTGTGCTTATTTCCGAGATTTCTTTTGCACCTAAATTAAAATAAACAATTAAAATCAAACCCAATAATAATGAAAGGTAAATTATAGAATCGTTCATACGAAAATATTCCTGAACTACTGATAATTATAAATCTGATCATTTCTCACCTTGTCTGCAAAATATGCATCCAAATCGCCGAAGAAAAGTGATGACAACTGTGTCTTTGGCCCAAAGATCTTTGACTTGGATAGTCTGCAAAAAAAGTAATTTTTTAAGCTTTGTATAAATTCGAATCAATGCTTAAATCATTGATGATTTAACTAGATACTACCATACTAGGAATCAAGATCAAGATAGTATTGATTCTTGATTCTGACTATATTGATTCCTCGTATGATAAAACTGTATACTGTTATAATTATAATGATTGATTACCTCATTTGTTGGAACTTTTTTAATCAAATTATTGGCAATACTATTGGCTCTTCTGAAAGACATCTTTAGAAATTCGTCTCAACTTTCTCTAAAAATAAAAATATTGAAATTAGACCTCAAATCAAATTCCTAAAAATCAATGTTTTGATTCTTATCGTTTACAAAGATATGCTTACTTTCTTGTGATTTTTTCCGAAAATTAAGGACTTTCAGCAGTTTCACCAAAAAAAAACAAAAAACAAAAGACAAAAAATTTCAAAAATATTTCTAATCAATTCAATCCCTTTTATATCAGTATCTAAATAATCTCTAAAGATACATCTAAAGTTAAATTTTGACAATTTTGACATTTTTATTACATATCTCTACTACATTTTTTACTATAAAAATCCCCGTGACTTTTTCTTATTCTTTTTACAAAAACTCAAAAA
>JAQIXA010002741.1:0-16513 GCA_034699045.1 Nanhermannia cf. coronata Gr-Ori-00579 | reverse complement strand
AGAATTTTGACCTTTTTTGACATAATTTTAATTATTCCAGGCTTGTTGAGGGTGTTCTGCTGATTCTCCAGGCAAGATCAAGTTGGTCCAGAGCTAGTGTCATTTCTAGCAGGTTAGTAAATCAATATTTAAAAAAATTTAAGACTATGTTTTATACTGAACTGACTGTACGATTACGATTAGAAATATTATTGAAAATGAAATTCCAATCCAAAATTTGGATTCCAAATCCAAGAAGAATCGAAGTGTCTAATCTTTTATATTCTAATATTATAAATCAATAAGTAATCATAATGCTTATCAAGCTCTGAAAAACCAAATTTCGGCCTTAATCCTACAAGTAAATACAATGTAAAATTAAGGTCAAACCAGATTAGTTGAATAAAGCTCGAATTAAAAATATATTAGATTAGATTGTTCCCTATCCCTATGCCTATTACTTAGTACCTTATTTACTTCTACAGGTTCAGCTGTGAGAAACCAGATTCCGGACTCAATACTCAATATTACAAGTGCAAGTAAGTGTGCAGAATGCAGAATCTGAATTTTTTAATGCTGAATTAAAGACATGATCTTATTTTTTGCTTAATTTTACTTACTTATTAACTAATTTGGGTTTATTTTTTAGAATTTAGATGTTCACAAACAATGAAAGATGATGAACACCATGAGGAATCAAATGTAGAATGTTCATCAAGATCAAGAGATAATATCCATGTTATATTTTATGTTTTAAATGTATTTTTATACTTTCCTACTTTAACTACAGTTCAATCTTGTTTAAGATTTTGGATACAGATTTTGTTCATTTCCTTGATCAAATCGAAGAGATTCATCAAAATGGAGAATTTCATTATTCAAGAAGTACCTTCAGTGTCCATTTCTTCAGCTATATCTGCAAGTAAATTTAATTCGAAGGAATTTGACTTGCATAGAATTGTCTGCTTGGATCAAAATGTTTGTAATAAACTGGGGCTAAAGAATTTCCATTGGATAAATATACAACTATGTGGAGAAGTAGAAGATTCTATGAAGAAATCATCATTCCTTTGTATGGTAATTGGAGTTGAAGAACTTGATTTAAAATTATCACCATTCCAGAGTCGAAATGAGGAAATTGTAGATAGTGAAATCAATCAATTTATCATCAAAATGTCCTCTATTTGTCATTTTAATTTAAAAAATGAACTAGGGTTAAACATTTTTACTTGTTCAACGACATTGAGGGATAATGAAATGTTATACAAGATATCTCTACCACCACCAACACCACCACTAGTCCCAAGTCTATTGGATAAATCATCGTTATCAACTAAAATGTCGGCTGAAGAAAAAATGAATAATAATGTTATAAAAATTAATTACTTTCAACCTTTAAGGTTAAAGAATTTAAAGATTTCTTTAATTAAATCACGAAATGAGATTAAAGATAATGCTGTTCAAAGGCTCTTTACAAAGTATTTCAATATTGAGCGATATATTAAGGTTGGGAATCTATTTCCATTATTTGAAGAAGAAAATGATGTTCAAATTTATTGTCAAGTTGGAGAAATTGAACCTTTTGTGGATGATAATTATAATGAAAACTGTTCAGATAGTCAAAAAATATATTCAGCCTCAATTTCAGATCCAAATTACAGCACGAGCATTTACCAAATTCGGGATGTAAATGATTTTATTCCACATAGAATTAGTGAACAAATAACTATTTGTCCACCATCATTAATGGGTCATTTTAATGAACTAGTCAAAATTATACGCTCAGTTATGCTCAATTATAAGAAGAATAAACTTTTGTGTTCTGCTTTATGGCCAAATATAATAGTTAATGGGTCAATTGGTTCAGGTAAATAATTCTAATTAATAATGCTAAGAAATCTATTACAATTTAAATACCTAAATTGAATGACTAATTTCTTTAAAATCTTTAACAGGGAAAACCCTTTTGTGTGAATCAATTGCTGAAGCGATTGGAATCAATATTTATCATTTTAATTGTGTTCATTTGATTGGCGACTCAAGCTCATTTCCTGAAGCCAAACTGAAGGCAATTTCTCAACTGATAAAGTCACTTTCACCAGTTCTTGTCATCTTAAAAAATATTCATGTAGGTACTTGTAAATTAGAGAATTCTTTCTGCCGATTTTTTGAATAATTTCTAATTTCTATTTTAGTTTCTTGGCAAAGATAAAGAGGATCAAGATGATAAGCGATTTTCCTATGCATTCCAAGAGTTTATAGAGGAATTGAAATCCTATTCGATTAAGGAGGCTAGAAATGCAATATTCTTATTTGGTTTATCCAATGAAAAGCCAGAGAAAACATCAAGTTCCATTTCAAATTACTTCTTACATAAAGTTGATTTGAACAAATCGTCAGAAAGTCTAAAGGAATCAAGTCATAGTCAATATGATAGAATTTATGAGGATATTCTTTGGATATTGAAAAAATATGATATCAAAATGGACAATATTGACTTGAGAAAAATATTTTATGACTCATCGAATAGATCCAACTCGTTTCTTTTCGGCGACTTGAGAGCACTTATAGAAAAATCTATAAGGTAATCCATATATTATACAACATATCATTAATATTTAATAACTTTCTAGAATTTAATGCTTCAGATAAATCATTTCTTGTATTTTTAAATTGTAGTAAAGTTTATCAACATGAGAGCATTGACTTGAACTGCCTTGAACCTAAGAAAGTGAAAGAGTTTGTGATTGAAAAAGTGCATATTGAGACTGCATTAGGTAAGTTATTATTATTATACTTTTCAACATCTACATTATATTAATGGAAAATGTTATTTTCTAATTATAGATGAGCTTGAAGTTGAGCTACAGAGTTCAAAGGGTCGTCCACAGATACCAAATGTTAAATGGGAAGATATTGGTGGGATGGAGGGTATCAAAACTGAGCTTATAGATTCTTTTCAATTACCTTTGGAATATCCGCATTTATTTACAAAAGAATTAAAAAGATCTGGGCTACTCCTCTATGGCCCACCAGGATGCGGAAAGACTCTAGTTGCGAAATGCATTGCTTCAGAATTCAAGCTAAATTTTTTAAGTGTCAAAGGACCAGGTACAAAATGATCATTCATCCATTCAAAGTTAGCATACTTTATTGATCATATTGATTGTTTTTTTTTACTTTTAACAGAATTACTAAATATGTATGTGGGCCAAAGTGAAAGCAATGTTAGAGATGGTACAAACCATTAATAATTTTCTACTCCGTATTTGTAGGTTTATTAAATATTTTTTTCTTTTCAAGTTTTTGATCGAGCAAGGGAATCAGCCCCTTGTATAATATTTTTTGATGAGTTAGATTCCCTAGCTCCAAATAGGTATTAAAACTAATGTCTAATGTCATCTTATTAGTTTTAAATGCAATTTTGTTTATTTTAGAGGTAAGAGTGGAGATTCGGGTGGGGTAATGGACAGAGTTGTGTCCCAGTTGTTAGCTGAAATGGATGGAACACATAGTAGTCCAAATATTTTTATAGTTGGGGCAACAAATCGACCGGGTAAGAAATAATTTTTCATATCATTTATTAATTTGTCAAATAACTATTTGATCTATTTGTATATTTAGATCTTATTGATTCTGCCTTATTGCGTCCTGGAAGGTCAATATTTTTTAATCAAAATATAAGGAATTAGCGTTTTACTCATAATTATAATCAAAGCTTACAAAACTGTCCACACCTACCCTACATGCCTATGGATTAGTTTTAAATAAGCTTAATATTTATTTATTTGAAACAGCAATAAAAATTGCTGTTTCTGATTCAGATTCAGATACGATTATACGTAGGATAGAATGTAGTTATGAATTTTAGATAATTTGTCAAGCAAAATAGAAG
This sequence comes from Nanhermannia cf. coronata Gr-Ori-00579, assembly GCA_034699045.1. Taxonomy (NCBI): domain Eukaryota; kingdom Metazoa; phylum Arthropoda; class Arachnida; order Sarcoptiformes; family Nanhermanniidae; genus Nanhermannia; species Nanhermannia cf. coronata Gr-Ori-00579. The sequence goes on along the minus strand of JAQIXA010002741.1, from coordinate 12,639 downwards.
TTAAAACCAGTTTAATGCTGGTTATTGCATTTTTAATACATTTTTAGGAAAAATCCATAAACACTTACTTACCTAACATTTAACATAATATTTAGATAATATATGATGTGACTTATTTTTATGTCCCAATTTTTTTTTCAGATTCGATAAGTTACTTTATGTGGGGGTCGAAGATCAAGAATCAAAAATAAAAATACTAAAGGCTCTCACGAGAAAGTAAGTTGATATTTATCATATATAGCCCATATTAATTAAACTCTTATTACGATTTACGATCTTGAAAATTAAGCATTTTTTAAAAGATAAATTAAAGATTTCATTCCTGACCTTTCTTTATATCTATTTGTTATTATTTAATACACTAAATTACTTAATGCTTAATACTTAATTATTAATTAGGTATACCTATAATTATTGTCTATATAGATTCAACTTTGGCCCAGATGTTGACTTCCTTGAGATTAGTAAGCTCCTTCCTACTGGACTAACTGGAGCTGATATATACTCATTTTGTAATTAACTGCTTATTTATTTAGTTTTAAGTCTAATTTTGTAAAGAAAAATTATAACTTAATAATTTGATTTCTAATATAAAGTATTTGTTACTATTTGTTATTAGGTGCTGACGCTTATATTTCTTCAATATCTCGAAAAATTTCCCTACTCGGCAAAGGTTAAATTCATAAACTTTAACTTCGTCTTATTTTTCACTTTTTATTATTATTAACATTTCTTAAAACTTATCCAACGCATCTGAACCTGAACTTACTATTCTTACTATTCTTAAAAATATTATTATTTATTGATATTTATATAATTTTTTTGTGACTTTATTTTTTATAGATAATTTGTCTTTAGATGAAGATAAAGAGAAGCCACCAGTTGTGATCATGGAAGATTTTAGAAATGCTCGAGTATCTGCTTCTCTTTCCAAGCAAGATCATTTGAAGTATCAAAGTTTGGCTAATATGAATCGCTAAAAAATTTATATGAAAATCAATAAAAATACTGGATTTAAAAGGATGACAAATAAATCTATCTAGAACGAACAACCTTCTTAAAAGTCATTTTATCTACAGTAAGATGTTTCAAATTACATAATTATGCGAGCGAAGCGAGCACTTACTATTCAACTTTGCTTGCACTTTGTCCGTGTGTCTGTCTGTTTGTTTGTCAGAGGATAACTCGAAAACTACTGGACCGATCTTGACCAAATTTGGTATGAAGGACCCTTATAGTGTCTAGTTGTGCATGCTCGAAAAATTTTCAGATTGCCCCACCCCTTGAGGTCAGGGGATCTTTTAAGTGTTCCCCATGTTAATCAAATGGGAAAAATCAAAATTGAGGTTTAAGTGGTTCTAGAGGTAGTCGATGACGGAGATTACGAATTTAACATCCATTTAACCAGAAAATTGATCATTGACCCCGGAAAATGGGGTGTCTTGAGAAGTTTTCAACGCTTTGCTCGCACAATTAATAATCAACTTCTAGTGAGTTGATTAAAGCCTAGTAATAATAATATAATAAAAATCTAGTCTAGAGCACTTTATGGATATTAATGGATTATGATAATATGGGTAGGGTTACAGGGTATGATTAAATACAAAAATTGATAGTTTGTTTTAATAGCTTTTTATCAATGGATCTTTTATTCTCTAAAGAGTTCCGACATTTATAAAGTATGCTAAAAGTTTAAAGGACATTAGAGTTCAAATTACAAATTAAAAAAATTATAATTTATATTTCAGCCGAGACAAGGAAGGCTTGACTTTGTTTTTTAGAGCATGTTTTTAAAGACTTTATAGAACAATCTGAAACTGAAAAATAATGAATGAAATAAAAAAAGTAGGCTAAAAAACAGATTGCCATCTTAGGATTATACATTTTTATAACTTTTGCCAAAGTTCCAGTCAAGTCAAGCTTGTACAGAATATATTTTCCAGATCATTCTTTTAATCCGAGCCTAATCGATATCATGTTTTTTATATCTTGATAATAATTTTTTTTGACTTGTTTCAGGCAGTTTACAGTTTACGTTACTTGTTATATAAAGGTCTAAGTTAATTTACTTTGAGATATCATTTCGAATAAAATATAATCTGATATATGTGATAGCCATAAAAAACTGACCAAATAACATTTGTCATTTTTCATAGTTAACTTACCATTAGGGAAAAGATAGAATCATTATCAGTTGGCTGACTGGCCCACATTTTTAGATATTTTAATATAATTGACCATTTAAGCTATAATTCATACAAACTCCAAAATTTATAATATCCCAAAGATAAGTAATCTTGATCATTCATTAATACTAATAGATATTACTAGACGCACAAAAACACACACACATGATTTTTTTAATATAAAGAGATGCTTGTTTTGTTGTTGATGGAATTAGTCCATTTTGTGGTTTAGCAAAGTTGTAAAAAAGCGTACTATGACCTTTCCTTTGGTTTCATCTATGTTTCAATGAAATTAAAGAATTCTTTGAATTGAAATCGAAAGTAAAGTAAATAGCGTATTAGAGTAGCAAGATATTTATGATTTTGATCATTCAATGGGATTAGAAAACCCACAAAATGTCAGAAACAGATTCGAGAAAGCGAAAGGGTTTTTGTCTTAATTTGACACTTGGATTTTGATTTATTTCGGGCATTAGCCTTTGTTTTTAATTGTGGTATATACAAAGTATAGATAAATGCAATCCTTTTGAGAATACCTAATAGATAAATATTTCAACAAGATCCAAGTCAATTAAGTCGGCTGAAGGTAATTAAAATATTAATTTTAGATTCATTCTGAATTTGATATTTGAACCCCACCTACGCTAACGCTAACGCTTACAAGTAACAAAAAACCATATCCAAAAATGTAATTGGTAATTTTGGTAAAAATTCAGAGTTTCACAAATTTTACTTATTTTTTAGGAAATCGTTCGCAAAAATCTATTAAATGATCTGTTTAGGTATCTATTAGTGCAAAATTTATGATTTTTAATCCACGGTAAGAAAAGTTATGTCAATTTTTATCTAACAATTTATGTACAATTGCTCATGTAATATCTTAAACTGAAATAGATCTCCATTATGAATTTTGAAATCGAAATTTTTGAAATCTAAATAACCGACTGATATCTTTACTTGCCAGTGCCAGGTTTACAAGTACATACTTATGTATTTAAAGCTGAGCAATTTGTCTTTCTCAGCTGGCTTATTACTTTAAATTACTAATTAATTTATAAGTCTGGTATTACAGAACAAGTAGTATAAATACTAGCACAAATGCAATTTTCTAATCCATAAAAGCTCAAATTACTCAATAATTTCCCTAATGAATAGGATTCAAGAAGACTTATAAGTTTAAACTTGAAAGAATTCTAAAACCTACAGCCCACAGCAAGTTACTTTTATTAAACTGGATAGCATGGAAAATTATCAAAATTCAAATTTCAACAAAAGATGCAAATTCTTCATCATAAGGTGTTGGAAAATCATCAAAAGTTTATTAATTAAAGACAAGTCCTACTCAAAAATCGAAACTCATAAAACTTGAAATCTTCGACAAAACTTGCAAAAAAGCTCCATTTTTTAATATTTTTTAATATACCTATTTTGAAAAAATCCCTTAAGAACCCGAACGAGCTAAAATTGTAGGCGTTCTCCAACCCCTGAGGGGATTTAATTATTTATAGTGCATATTTTTCTTCCTTTCAAGTTCTCGCATTTTTTGAACATTTTTTTTGTGATGTTTTTTACCCAAAAGTCTAAAAATGTAATTCCTCGGTATTTTCGGAAAATAAGTACTTACCCTATAACTCGTAATTGTATATACCTTATATATACCTAGTTGTTATCCTACCAACATACTTACGTAATAGGAGTTCTTATTAAAGAATGATCAAATATTTTGAAAAGGGTCGCTGTCCTTGTCTAGAAAGTTCAATTTTAGGTAAAATAAACCCTTGGGACTTTTTGAGAATCTTTTGACTTTTTACAGAGACAGCAGGTTTAATGTAAAAGTTAATTTAATTGCAGAATTCCAGTAAATAAAAAGTTCTTATTTTGTCAAAAAAAGGTTAAATTTTGACATAATTCGATGGAATTTTTCTGCAGAATTTCTCTATAAAGTTCTTGTTTCGTGTTTCTTAAGACTTACTACTTACTACCGATATATCAGTAGTAATTATTAATATAATTTGTTAAATTTTTTCCAAAAATTGTGCCAATAATTGTTACTTTACTTATAGCCTTTAAGCTTTTCTAGGAAATTCTAGCAAGTTTAAGTTTAATAAGTTTATGGAAATTCCAGTAAGTTTACCATTATAGTTACAGATTTTTTAAAAAAATAGTTAGTGGGACTTTATAAAGAAATTTGGCTGTCTTATAATGTCTGGCATAATTAATTACGATGAGGTAATTAGAAAAGGGAGAAAGTAAAGTACCTAATACCCTTTTGCTCTATTTTGAAATAATACACATTTGTATCAAATCAAGAAATTGCCAAATATTTTTAACTTCACAAAATGTCAAGTTTACTTTAGTTAGGTTAGGTTAGGTTAGGATAGGATAGGTTATAGTTAGGTTAAGTTAGGTTATGCCACATTTATACCCCATAATTTTTTTATAAACATTTCAATTTCTTGGAATTCACATATTATGATTTTCATAATATTATAAATAGGTGCTGATATAATTTTTTGAGCATATTTGAACACAACAATGAGCTGGTGGATAAACTGGAATAGTTGGTCAAACGTCTTCAATGTTGGTGGTTCATCGTCAATCTGGATAATTTGAAATATAGGGACAAATTCAACCAAAATAGTAATTAGATTCTATACCTAGTCATAATACCTTACCCTATAAATACATAAAAATTTGAATTGCAAGTTACTACATTTTACATAATATCTGTCACATTCGCAAAAAAAAAACTGCTTTAATTTGGATTGCTGACAGAATATACTACGATCGATCTCTATGTTATGTCTTGGTCTTATGAATATTATCTCTATTTGTCATGTACAAAAAAAAGTTGTACTCGTAGAATATGATTGTAGAGTGCAAAAAGCTTTTTGATATTTTGAAGTATCTATACTGTATATGGGCATATGAGAAATTCTGCTGAGGTTGCGAAATTTATTTTGGATTTTGGCTTATTTAAATAAATATTATTTTAATAGTTATATTTTGATATTTAAAGTAGGATTAAATGAGAGTGTTGACGAACTCTCGAGAGAGAACTTACTAATCTCTTTTTCTTCATAAAATACTCAAATATTTGTACAAATCAATGAACTTTCAATCTCGAAAATGTCATATTAAACTACAAAATACAAGTACAGATATACTTATATAAATATAAGTATAAGTATTTATGTGTATGCAAAATAGTTCAAGCATGATTTTGATATTTTTGTGGACATTGATCCAGGTCTAATTGACTAATACGTAACTTGTTAACTCTTACTTAATATTAGGTATCTTTTAACATTTTATTTACTTTTTAAGATTTTTTTTACATATATCTCGGTATTATAGTAGTACTTGTACTGTACTGTAGTATAATACTTGTACTAGTATAGTAGAAATAGTTATAGTATAGTGTGGTGTAATTGAGTTTTCGAGATCTAATTATCTAATGGAAGTATTATGTAGACGACCTTAGGAAAATGGTAATTTACTTACAAAGTTACTTGACAATCTGGAATTCTGACTGACATCAAGTTTCAGGAAGTTGGGGGAAAAAAAAAAGCTGATATCAACTTTTGACTACGGGGATTTGAAACTTACTTTTACTTTTATCAGGATAAAACTTCTCTATAAAGTAATATTTCCTGAATTAAAGCTGTTAGGATACCTCTCGTAGTATGCTTGAAATGAGCCATATATACTGTAGCAGGGTAAAATTTTTAAGTTAGGCTTTATATGTGCGTTTTACTGTAGGTACCTACTTTATAAAGAATTATCATATTTCAGTTAAAATGATATCTACGAGAATGATCATCAAATCAAGCAGATCCAGATAAAGCATTTACTTGTTGAATAATTGAATGAAATTACCTAGGTACTCTGTACTTATGTAATAAAAAAGAGGTTTTGTGCTCGAAATATTTGTCTGTCTTTTCCTTGATTTCAAATTTAAAAGTATTTCAAATTCAAGTATTTTAGGCACTTGTAGAGTACAAATATAATTCTTGACAATTTGAGGCCAAAATTGTGTATTTCAGAGCTAAACTAATTGGCTTATGCATAGCTATCGATATATAAAAGAGCGGCGAAGTCTATAAAATTAGATACGATTTTTTTCAATTTTGGAAACTTGCAGTAGTGGTATTCTTATCTCTTTCAACTTTGGAAACCTAGTTTTCGACCCTTCAGTACTCAAGGAAGTACATTACGAAATCTAGGATTTCAAAATTAAAATTTTAGAAGAATACCACTATATTATTGATATACTCTTATGAATGATTGATCTGAAATTACAGATATATCTCGATAATTTGAGATTTTAAATCAAATCAAGGACTATATAATCTGTATTTTATTGAAATCCAAGTCCATAATTTATACGATAATGATAAGGATAATAAGGGTCTCAATTCTCAATATTGAAATGAGTAAAAAAACCGAAGGTTGATGTAAAATTTTGATTTGAAAAACCTTGAGGAAACATGGCCTGAGTTGAGACATAACATAACATAACATAAAATTATAATCTCAAGTATACGAGTATATAATGTAAGTCAGAAGTGGAGACTTCTGGAGACTGGAATATTTTCCTTGTAGTGATAAAGTCCTTCTTAAATCATGTTTTATTTTTAATATATTTAATTATTTATGATAAATATGATAAATATAAACCTATCCTTGTTCTACTTTAAATAATCCGAAGGATCTTTTACAAAAATTTAAACTCAATCTTTCTCAAGTTCTGCTCAGCTTGGTACTGCTGGAAGAGAACTGAAGTTTCAAAGCTGAACCCAAAGTCCATTTCATTTGAGGTTAAATTGAGCTTAAAAATCTATTAATCTTACTTGATTATATAATCAAGTCTGACATGTCTAAATCCATGTACTGTACAAGACAATTTCCTCATGTATAGCGGAAGTGCCAAATAGTTAAACCGGAATTAATCATGTATGACATAACATTTATTTTGTTTTAAATTTTTGGTCATATTTGGTCTCTAAAAAACCGGTTTCAAAGATCAATCCAATCATGACATCCTCATATGATAATTTTTTTTTGCAAACAAAGTCTTTATCAAAATCAAAGTACAATTAAAACGTGGTTGAGCAAAAAAAACTCAATTTTTTGCACATTTGCAAAAATCTACAATCTACTTTAACTTATATCCCTAGGTACTATACTTGTATACCTATGATATCATGTAGTAAGTATTAGTATAGTGTAGAATAGTAGTTAGTACTTAACTTACCTACTAGGACAAGAATTTTATTTTGTCTTGGGATGAGCAATTTTTTATTGGGGTATCCACATAGAGTTCCTGACACTTTGAATTTTGTCAACTCATCAAATGACAATTTTATCAGAAAAAAATCTCTCAACTTATATACATAAGCACCTATCTCAGCCAGGATCAGTATCAGAATCAGATAAAGTTCCTAAAAAATCTTTTGAGATTACAATTAGGTAGGGTACTTACGATTAGTATAAAGGTAACCTAACTTACCTATTTATATTAACTATAACTTAATTAGTGCTCTTGCACCACTACTACCTAACTATTTTTAATAATACCTTATAGTCTATTTGTAAAGTTCGAAAAATGCTTAGAAAGTCAATTAAATTCTCAAAAAGTAGAAATTTTTTCAGCTTATATTGAGTTCTAATTTTGCATTTTAGTGGCCAATTCAGCTCTGAAAAGCCTCATATTGACCTCTATTTTGCATTTTGACACTTAATTCAGCTCTGAAGAGCCTCATATTGACATAATAGTGCATGTTGATATTTATTTCAGCTCTTAAAAGCCTTATATTGAACTTTTTTTTCATTTTTGACATTTGATTAAGTCCTGAAAAGCCTTATTTTGACATCTATATTGTATAAAATTCCTTTAGAGTAGAAGCCTTAATTTGCAGTTCGGCAAGATACTATTTACCTATATCTATCAAAAGTATCAGTACGGTATGACAATATTTGTCTTTTTACTTTTTGACAATTTGGCCCATTGACATGGACCATGTATTTATGTACATGTTGTATTGTAGATTTATTAAAAATGGAAATGTAAGGAATACTTTGGACTTGCTGATGACGAGCTGACAACTTTTGATTTCGATTCGGTCGGTCGGATCATTTGCTTGCTTGCGAATGCATGCGATTGTATTTCTTGACTTGACTTATTTTACATAGGTACAAACAAATACATAGAGACTTTTTATTCTCTCTACTTCTGACTGCTGCCTGTAATAGCCCATTGTATTTCTCCATAAGAATTCTGCAAATATAAAAGCTTATATAAAAGCCTCCCGACTCGCTCTTTTATCCCACACTTGTACATCAAAAATCATCAATACTTTTTCATAAAACCATATCAAATAGGTACCTTACAAATTTTTCTTAAAAAGCTTATAAACACTTTTTTTGAGCAATTTTCAACGAAAGGATCAGAATATCGAAGTCAAAAGGTCAATCTTATCAGAACATTTCCGGTTTCTCAAATTACCCACGGGACTTGAGGATTTTAAAAAAGGTAAGAAAATTTCTAAATTTCTAAAAAAAAAATAATCAGAAAAACCGGATTAATATAGACACATACTAACCAGGTATTTCTCAAGATATAGGAGATCAATACTAAACTAAGGATAAGTACATTTATATCAAAGATATAAATGTTTAAAAAAAGATTGCTTTAAAAAAAATTGACCATAGGAAGTGAGCGGTATTTCTGTCTCACTTTGACCAAGATTTTTGTCAAAATTTCACACAAATTTGAAGAATGTTTGCAAAATTTTGCGATATTTTTGCTAAATTTTTGCTAAATTTTGGTAAAAAAGTACCTTTGAAAGTGCATATATCTGTTTTAGATGAAAATTTTACAAAATTTTGACTATTTCTGTCTAAAATTTGAGCTTTTGAGACGATCCAAACCATAATTTTGTAAAGATTAGTATTTTTTAGGCCAAATTAAAATTTTTCCCATGGTCTTTGATGGACAATAATTTTCCTAAAAAATTGTTTAAATGTACCTAAGTATTGATCTAAAGGAATTTAGTTTCGTATTGATCTCATATATCTTGTAGCCCAAAATACCTTAGTAAAAGGTCCTAAAGGACAAAAGAACCTATGAGAGCCTGTAGGTCATCCAAAAGGTCAAATATCTAGGCCATATACTGACTGATAATATTTATTTTGATTTTTGTAAAGTCGTAGGTTAGTTAAGACTTTATTTTTATTTTATTTAAAGACTATTTTAAGCGTAATTTGCATCTAAAAATAAATAAGAGTTTGGCCATAAAAACAAGTTTAATTAATCTTTTTAAATCTTCAAATTAGGATTTAATACAGTACATCATAACACAACCTGATCCTCCTACACTTTTAAATGATCTTTGAGAATTTTCTTTCAACTTTCACCCAATTTTTCCATTATTTTTCTAACTAAAAGTATCTAGTATAACGAGTAAGACTTATCTTGAGGCTGTTATTTCAGGGATAATCCTCAAATAATGGGGTATTTTTGGATTTCTAACTTGAAAACTCGGTTCTCGAAAATATCCGTCATAAATAATACAGATATCTTATGTAATCTGTCGATTGATCATTTCAAATCTTATCTTCGAAATACTTAAGGTTCAAATACTAATCCTAACTAATCGTAATATAAGTAGACTCCTTAAAAATTTAACTTTTTAATAAGAATTCTTCAATTTTTGGATTTTTTCCGTAAGTAGGTACATACTTTTACAGTACTTTTAGTGAGTACTTTACTTACTCTAACTACCAGTACCCTACTCTAAGCTCTAACTACTTATCCAAATGCTATCATAATATATTGTAGTACCTGCATACCAGTATTACATTAGATAATTGGTAGAAAGCTAATTTTTGACGATTCTTCTGATTCTGTAATAAGGCTCCTATTTAATCTTATCCCTATTTTGGTTGAATTTACCCCGATATTTTTGAGCTAACTTTACCCCTGAATGAAATTGATCCAAAAATTTTGCAAATGCTAACCTAACCTAACATAAACTAAAAAATTTTGAGTTAATTTCATACAGGGGTAAAGTTAGATCAAAATTATAGGGATAAAATAATAATAAGTCTACGAAAATTTTAGTTTTAAAATACAATATGCATTCCATATAAGAAACAAATATAGGTAAGAATTTTAGTCAAAAATTTTGAAAATAGATTTAATGAAAGGTCTTTTAAATTTCACCAGAAAAAGCCTTCGATATGTATGAATGACTGAAACTGTCAAAGGAGTTTTTATTTGACATTTTGACCTTTGACGATATGACCTATTGACTCTCATATATATTATTGACAATGTATAAATAGTGTAGGTGAAGATTATAAAAAAAAGGAAGTAAATATTTTTTTTTGTAGGGTACTTTAAAGAGCTTGTCATTTATATTCTAATTATAAAAAGATAATGAGAAAAAGAAGCTTATCAACTTTTCAAAGATTTCTTTGATTTGACTTGACTTTGTGAGATTTCTTTTCAATCAGAATCAGAATATATCTAGTAATTATCTACCTAGATTCTAGATACTTTTTTCTAGAATAATTCTTATTTCTAGGCATCTAGTCTAGTACAGATATAATGAATTTATTAATATCTTCTAGAGTTAGAGAAATCAAAAAGTGCAAATTTAGTTTTTTTGCCAGGAAAAAAAAGTAATAGGTAATTGTAGTAGGTGGATCAAATCAAATCAAAGTATAAAAATTTAATGTCATATGGAAAAAATCCTGTCTTTATTGATCATATCTGCTTACCAGTACAAGTCATAAAAAACGAAACAGTCGACACAATTCTAATTAATTGTGACACGTTCGCATATTAAGACAAGTCTAAATGACAAAAAAAATGACATTCTTAGTTTTAAACAGGTCTTATGGTCATTTTAAATTTTTTAAAAATTTAATAAGTATTTCAAGACCTTAATTGAGAGATAAGTGAGTTCATTTTCGGTCAAAATTTCGATAGTTTGAAGACCTTTTTAGCCAAAATTTCGATGGTTATTATGATCATTTTCAATTTTTGAGAAATTTTTTAGTACTAAATGAGTAAATTGTAGTCAAAATTTCGATAGTTTTAAGGCCCTTAAAGTCTAAATCTTTCAAAAAAAAGTTAGACTATTTCCTTAATTCACAAAAACAAGTCCCCTTTTCTCGTAAGGAATCACAACAAGTTGAATCTCTCTTGCAGCCGGCACAAGCCTGGATCAAACTCATAAAATAAATATCATATTACATTCGTCACTTTTATTTTAATTTTTAATTTATTGTCAAGTTAGTCAATGTCAATTTGGGTCTATTAAAAATGAACTTTAATAGAAAAGTTTCATTTTAATAGTCTAAACAAAACTTACAACAATAGTCAATTATAATAGAAGAGATAGAAAAGTACAGATGTAGGTACCTATACGAGTAATGGAAATTTTTTAGCAAGTTCTTGAGATTCTTAGAAAATTGTTCTAAAACTACCAGTCTCATAGTCAGTAGTAGACACTGAATAGACACTAAAGTCAATTCAATAGTTTTGAATGGTTCTACTTGATAATTGGTAATATAAATAAAGTTGCAAAATCACAATTTGACAATAATTTTTTAATGATTATTACCCAATTGAAATTATTGAATTATAGAATTTTATAGACCTATTAAACAAATATACTTTATATCAGTAATTAATTATAATTGATTTGTAGCTTTCACAATCCTTGTCAAGTTATAATAGGACAAATTAAGGTTACATTATTAAATGTAAATTTTGACCTTTACTTACAAAGGTCCATTTAAATGTATTGTAAATTGTAATTGAGCTGGACATAACTTGATATTTAAAATTTAAACTTTTTTTAATAAGGTAATACTATCAGTGGAGTTACACAATGTAGCTATATTATGTACCCTATCTATGAATATCTCTTACCTCTAAGTCAAAATTATGTTCTTTTAAATCACCTTTCTACAGGTTCTTTATCATTTTTTATGGACTTTCTTATGGATTTTGAGTTTATTTTTTTTGTAGAAAGATAGCCTTTAGTCTTTAGTAGTATCTACTACGTACGAGTACATTAGGGTTAGGGTACATATTGTTTACATAATATAGATATCTATGAGAATTATAGCAATTTTGTGCATAAAAATGACTAGACAGTAATCAGATCAGATCAGAACTAATCCTATAATACTGATTAATACTCTACGTACGTAGGTACCTAAGGTACCTACGTAAGGTACCGTACCTTGCTATTGATAAAAGCATAATTTCACAAACTATTTTGGTTGAATTTACTTCTATATTTTTGGTCTAACTTTACCACTCACTGTATGAAATAAACTCAATTTTTTTTTAGTTTAGTTTAGGTTAGGTTATAAAAAATTTGAGTTTATTTCATACAGGGAAGAACTCAAATTTTTTATAACCTAACCTAAA
>JAQIXA010002740.1:0-16514 GCA_034699045.1 Nanhermannia cf. coronata Gr-Ori-00579 | reverse complement strand
TGGAACTTTTCAACTATGATACCATGTATATTCGAACTCAGCTTGAAGAGAGGAAAATTTTGATACCAAACTTGGGGTAATTTGGACACCCCTTGTAAGTGCTCATTAACCTCATATTTGACCTTTTGGCCAATTTTCGGGTATGTGACGGGGTCAAACGGGCCCGTTCCAGAGATTAAACACTGTTTTGGATTAGAACGCCCCTGATCATAAAAATTTCACGTTAAAATTTTGACTTCCTACACTTACCTAGCTCATTTTGCATTCTCAGTACTCAGTCACTCACTACCTATATGTGTAAAGTATACAATTTATATTTTCTTTTCAATGACTCATATAATATACCATTAGCATTGCTAATATATTTAGTATTTTAAAAATTAAAATCTTACACAATCACAATTCACAATACGAATTGCCAAAATTAGTGAATCATAAAAAATCATAATGCAACTGCAACCCACATGTCTAAATGGATTTGTCTATTCAAATACAATATTAGATACTTACTCTTACTAAGATACTTACTATGTAAGGTATGTATGTATGAATGCATTATACACGCAAGGTCACTCAATGATAAGAGGGTATTGCTTTCATTTTGAAAGTATTATCGTATTGTATTATCTAAAAAGGTCAAAACCTGGATAATGCTCCACCTAATAAAATTAAGTTATATCAGCTATTATAAAATGCTTTATGTAAATATTTTGGAGATTTTTAAAGTTATACTTTTGCTTTTTGTTTTTAAGTGAACAGTATGCACTGAATGCTTTTCTGTGTGTATCACACACACATACACACACACACTTACATACGCTACGATTTCTACAATATAATTATAATGCAGGTTTAAAAAATCTTTCAAATTGAGGTAAATAAAACAGTAAAACAGTAAATAATCTTATAAATTCAGACTAACTAAAACAGTAAATAATCTTATAAATTCAGACTAACCTAAAAGATTAAATAACTTGTAAGAATTAAATACGACTAATCTTAAGTTTGTCCATATTATCCAAATCGTTTTCAATAAATTTTGAGTCACTTCGAAAACCCTAATACTAATAAGTATTTTACGGTTAAAAATTAGTAGTTAACTCTATATTAAGTTACAGTTAAAGTAACCTATGTATTATTTCAATATCTTATCCTATTAATATTACCTTATACATACTTTACTTGGATTAGCCTTCTAAATAATTAAAATAATACCTTATAAGTATTTCGAAAGCACTACGAAAGCAGAACTTTTTATAAACAGATATTGATAAATTAATAATTATTTTAAATATGGAATTCCCATACCCAAACAATTATAGAATAATGTACTTCAGCCGTCAGCTTCAGCTTGATTTCTCGTTCTCGATTATGTCTGACGAATAATGATTGCGTGTGAATTGAAAGTAAATATTATACCTTCTACAATAACTTAACTGGCAAATTAAAAACAACAACCCGGTTTTTGTCTTGTACTTTTATAAATATAATTGTTTTCGCTTCGTTTCCAATTCCAACCTCCTCTAGTTGTATTGTATAGTATAATAGTGAGTATATTCTTTAGGTATATCTTGAGGTCAAGGAAATCCTGTATGATGTATTTTAGGGGCTGTTGTTGGTAGCAAAAATTGATAATACACAGATAATTAACTAAACTCAAACTCAATAAGACCAAGATTAAATTCACTAGTCACTTAAAATCAGCTGATCCAAAATCCAATATCAGCAGCTCACCGATGCCTCTATTTATAATAACCTTTACTTGTTATCTCGATTTGCACATAGTTAAAAACAGACTCAATTAGTTAAAATAGTCAGCTGAGCTGCATGATGCTGGTGCTAGCAACCATCAACTCAAAAAGGGTCTTTCCCTGGATCTGGTTGTCAAATCCTTAATTAAAAATATAATAAATATTTAGGTTAAATATAGTTAAGAAGTCAATTTCCTCTTCAACTCTTTACTTTTTAATATATTACCTACAATATATAATAAAAGTATAGATTACACACAGATACTTATTAAAAAGTACCTTTAACTGAACTACCTTGATACTTACAGATTTTAAGATTATAAATTGTGTATTATAATATGATATTTATAAATAGGTCTCAAGATTAGTAGTACCTAGTACCTAACCTACACTTAACTAAACTACACTTCATAAGATAAGTCATAATAAGAAAAGGTCAAAGTCAAATGTTAAAAGTATTTACCGCAAAAGAGTGTCGTTTTACTAGATTTCAATTGAAAGTTCCATGTCCACAGTGGAGAGAGAATGTTCAAGAAACTTGATTAACTTGTTCCTCTTCCTCTTATAGTTAGGATTAGTAGTAGTCAAAAGTACAATAATACAAAAACTTAATAAAATGATGATGAAACTTGAAAACAAAAGACAATCATTATAAATAAAATGTATTATAGATAGTTATAGTATAGTAGTCAGTCCAGTCTGCCGTCGCGTCGTCTGCCTGTCTGCCTTTGCACTGCTCTGACTGACTATTTACAATTTGCCTATTTATTTTACTTTACTAGAGTATATTATTATAGTAGTAGTAGTAATTTAATTACCTATTAAATACCTACCTACATTTATTCTTATTCTTCTTTTGAAAAAAGTACCTAAAGAAAAAGAACTTGAGTTTTTATTAGTAAAAAAGGTAAAATTAGAAATGAATCTGAATGATTCAGTCAAAATAAAAACTCAAAAAAATATAAAATTCAATCAACTTTTAGCTTACATTACATTCTAGAACATACACCTAGAGGTGTATGGTACTTTTACGGGGCGATATGAGAATCTCTTAAGGAAAGGAAACACTTTTTTTTGTCAAACTTCAAGCAATTTCAATAATTGAAATTGCTGAAATTGAATGAAATTGAATCAATTTCATTTCAATTCAATCTCAATCTCAATAAAATAATCTCAAATCAATTCAATAATTTCAGTTCAGGTAAGTAGGTACGGATATAAAGTATCAGTAGCAGAAACAGAGATTGAAGTAAAAATTTTTATAGGTAGGGTACTTGGAACTTGGAGGTCGTTATATAAAAGGGATTACAAAGGGTCGAGATTTTAAAAAAGACCTTTATATAATGAGAAATAAGTTAAATTAAGGAAAGAAGTAAATAAAAGCCAAGATCAAGCTCAAGTTCTAAACTACTAGAAACAATTTTGATCGATTTAATTTACGATTATCCATTAAATATTACTCAGAATCAACAGAGTTATACGATAAGTACCTTACTTTATCTATCTTTATTTTAATTTCTATTTCTTAATTTTAATTCTGTTTTAAATCTTTAATAATTTGGATTTTTAATTTTGGATGGATTCGGATTTGATTTTTGATTAGCACTACCTACTTGACCAGTAATAATAATAATACGTATTGGGAAAATGGGATAAGAATAAATTATAATAGTTACCTAGCTTTAATTTGATCTGCAAATGCTAGTGCTATAAATTGTAAACAATTTATATGTATGCTTAAAAAGTCAGGATAAATATCTTGAAGAAGTCTGGAAATCTTAAAATTCTTGATTGAAAATCGAAGAATTTCTCAAAAATAAATTCAGTGTACGAGTAGGGTACTCCGTCTCATGCAATTAAAGATTTTGATATTTCTGTTCAGAAAATTTATTTTGCGACTTGTGGATTATTCTTTTAGTTAGTGGTATACAAACTTAATATGTAGAGATACAGTACTTATGTATAATTTAGGTAAACTATTCTGTACGTATACGAGTACTATTGATATTTATGAGATTATTGTATTTTAACATACGTAGTGTTGAAAAAGAGCTATTTTTAGGATTTTAAAAACTTCTTTGTTTTGAATTTGAAAACAGTTCCATTTCGTTTGCATTTGATCTTAATAGATCTTTTTTTCTTATAATGAATTAATATTGAATGAGGAACTTGTCATTCCTATCTAATGCTTTGCTCTTATTTCTTTACAGAATTATTTTTAATACCTTATATTTATCTAGTTTACTTATAATTTAAAAACATTCAAGTATTTTATATAACTTTTGCATATATGTATATAAAATATCAGTATGGTGTACATTTTTGAATTCAATATAGATAAATGTTCTTTTTAAATACTTTATTATAAATACTTAAAAGGAATTTTGATCTGATTTTTAATTTAAAAAAAAATACAACTGTTTTTTTATTATTAAATTAGAGATTTTGCGTTCGAAAATGCACCAAGGCCAAGTACTTTGTACAGAAAAATTAATGTGCGTGAGATTTTTAAATAGAAATACTACACTACAAACATATAGGTATAAGATAGTTGCTAGAATTCTCTTCAATGCCACTACACTTAAGATTTTAAATAGATATTTTAAAAAAACATTTATTTGGAAATCTGTATCTTGAACAAAAACTTTGAACTCAAGGAAGCTTTTTATTTTTTTATTGGATTAAGTTATAATGGGTACGACAAAAAGTACAAAGTCTACTAATAAATGTCGAGGTAATAATATGTCGAGGTAAAACATATTAATTCCACTTTATTTATAGCTTTTTGGCTCACTTTTCACTTCCTTATTTTACAAATCAAAGCCTAATGCCTATTTTCAATTATCAGTTACAGATATAGTTTACTCTGTTTATTAATCCTATGTAAAAATATGAATTAGTGAAACTCATAAATCCTTATGTAAAAAAGAAAAATTCTTTATTTTAATAATCTAAAAAGATAATTTAAAATTATGATTTCTGATTTTTGCCTTGATTTAGATATTGCCATTTATTACTATTTATTAGGTAAGTAAATCAGTACTTAGGGTTAGCAATTTTGATAACACTTACCTAAAAGCAATTAAAAAACTAATCTCAAAAATAGCTAATAGTCAAAGTTCTTGTGACAAATAATTTATTTCAATAAATTAAAAAATAAATACATTCAAATAAAGAAATTAGGAAAATTTAAACAAATAAATGATTTGAGCAGAGCAAAAATTTTTCCAGGGATATGTCAGACAAATGAAATACGAGTAATAAAGAATTTTGAATAGGATTTACGTTTAAAGAAATTTTGCAAGAATTTTTCTAGAATTGATTTCTAATCAAATATTATTAGACTTGATTAAAATAAAAATTTAGAAATGGTAGTTGATTCCATTGGAGTTGTAGAAGAGGGAGAAGGTGTTTGGGTTAACGAATGAGTATGGGTAGGCTGAAACAGCTTTGGCGACTGGAACTCCAGCTGAATAGACTGGAGAATGGTGGGCGATAACCTATTAAAAATATTATAGGGTATCCATTAGTCAAATTCAACATATTACAGAATATATTTTAATTTAGAAATGGGCCAAAAGTTGTATAAAAGCAGTACATACGAGTACACCCACCATTATTGAAAGCTTAAAATCAGTGAATGATCAATTATTTGACTTACTGGGGCAGCGACCTTGGCGATAGTTGGTGTGTAGGCAGCAACCTAAAAAAATTAATATTTTAATAATACTCATAATGTTCATTTTTTGAGAAAATTTGGAAAACATACTGGAGCTGCGTGGTATTGAGCAATTGCAGGTGAGTGGGCATATTGAACATGAGCAGGGGCATGATGAGCATAAACTAAAATTAAAAAAAAAAAATAACTAGATACCCAAAAAGAATTTTACACTTAGGCTTTCGTTAGGATTTTCTATTATTTGAATATTTTGAAATTATTTGGGCAGAGTCAGAGATACATTTTGTAAAATTATTTGCTGATTTAAGAAATGTAAACCATTTTCTTACTCTTAAAACAACTGGCGATCAAATTTAAAAAATTAAAAAAATTTCAAACTTTGATCAAAATTTTGAACATGCATGTTTAGAAAATCAAGACCTTTATAGGTAAAAAATGATCACTTTTCGAGATCTAACATAGTCATAACATAACATATCCAAAAACTAGAAAATCCGGACAAAATCTATCATTTTAAGTTTGATCATTTTCAGGTTAGTACCAGCTGGGCTAGCGTAGGTAAGACCGTCATTGGTGACTCGGGTATCGTATTTTCTGATTGAGGAGTATGGGCCATCGACAGACTAAAAAAATCCAGAATAAATAACCATATAAAATAACCATTTCAAGTTTTATGGGCTATTTGAATTTGCCTACCTTGGCATAGTTAGTAACAGATGAAGATCCTAGAAGTCCACGAGTGGTTTGGACTTGGTGTGATCCAACATGATGAGCTGGATCATTTCCGTTGCTTACTAAGAATTGTGCGCTAGCAGCAGCAACCAAAGCGAGGATAATGAAAGCCTACAAAACACAAAAATTTTAGAACTGGAGAATTTTGCAAAATAAAATATTTGTCCACGTACTTGCATGATGAATTGGTTTGGTTTTTTTTTTTAAATTCCGAGAATGAGAGAATGAGATTTGTTGTCGTCTAGAAGACTTGAAGGGCTTGAGAAATTGAATGATAAAATTTGTAAAATGGTTTGAAGCTTTTATACAAAAAAATTTTCATCAATACAAGTACCTATCTAGTAATACTATTGGAAAAAAGGGCGTTCATTGCAAGCAAATAAATTTATAGATATTATTGATTAAAATAGGTAAGAAGTTGTTTCACATTATTATTAGGATTTCTCACTCTTATTTATCGTATGCGTTAAGTAAAATTATGTAAATTGTGAAGTTGGAAGTGTGTCCTTAAAGTCCTTTGATTGTTCACCTTTCACTCCCTAACATTTTTATTTTTATTTTTTGGTATCAAATGACAATAGAAAAATCTATATTATCTAGTTAGTAATAAGTAGGTACTCACAATACATCGTATACAAAAATATCTGTAACAGTACTTACAAAGTACTACTAATATTCTAGACTAGGCTAGATTAAAGGTGATCTTGTATAAAAATTTACCATATTATTATTAGTATTGTTATACTTCTGTCAACTCGGTATATGTAACTAGCAGTATCAGCTATAGGTACACTCCCTTCCATAAACTAAATGTAGGATACATAATACATAATGTATCAGTACATAGGTACTAATCGCACTATGATTTTTATAAAAAATATTTCATTTATACATATTCTTATTACTTACGAGTAGGGTACATTGCATTGTACGAGTTTGTACTTAGGTATATAATATATGTATGTAATTTGCATGAAATACTCTAATCTGTTCAAGTTCACAGCCTCAATTTATTTATTTTATTGCATTTCTTATTGTTCAACACGGTGGCTTGTAGTTCATTTCCGAAAGAAATCGATTGTGATCGCAATGATCAAATCGGTGAAACCTGTTCATTAAAAGGTTGCATTTGCTTAATTTGAGTATGCTCAATTACTATGTAGCTGGTGTACTTCACTCTGAATACATATTATGATCAATCAAAGGAGCTATAGTGCTTGCCTTATTTTTCTGTGCATAATTTCTGTAAGTATTGTACTTCAAAATTCATTTAATTCAATCATGGAAAAATAGAAATTCAATTTGGATCTTAATTTTGTATAAATTTACTAGAAATTTACTTGAAACCTAGATTCCAGAGCTGAACTATACAATAAACCTTCTATCACAGACAAGGACCAACCATACGTAATGATTAATAATTCTTTTCCATTTGGATTTGGAAAGTATCTCTTCACTAGATTATAGATCAGTATAACACGGCAAAAATTTGTGGTATCCTAAATATCTAAATATTTATTTTTGAAATTTTCTATGCAATTTTTTATATACCTAAATATTTTTGAATTACTAACTTTTAACTTACTCAATTCTTTATAATATCTTTTGAAACGACTCAATTTTACCAATCTGCGAGCTTTTTCGATGATCTTTGCTGATCTATTTAAATTATGTAGAATAACTAAAAATAAGTAATTATCGACAAGTACACACACACACACTTGTCCTTTTCAAGATACATTTTAATGATTGAGTGTTAATTTATTCATAATGTGAGAGAAAAATATTGACATTTTTATAATTAAGGTATGCTCATTTGTTATATAATCAATATTTTCTTTTTTTCTATAGGAGGGTCAATCGCAATCCTTTTGTCTTTGATATTTTTATGTAATTAATAAGTACCTACGTACTAATTTGAATTTGCATTACAAAAAAACAATGCAAGAACAACAAGTTAAGTTTTAAGTATAATAGATAGGGTAGCAATTTTAATGAATAGCTATGCAGTAAAAGCAATTCAACTCTTGTGATTTAGTTTAGATAAAGTAAAGAATTTATTGCTATAATATAAATTACTTACTAGCATATATGTATGTATTATACCTACAGATATGTAGGTACTAATTAAGCATTTATCCAAACTTGATTAATAGCATTGACTTTTTTACTGTTTAATTATGTACCCTACTACAGAATACTTGTATTGTAGTAGGTAGGTATGTTAATAGAAGCAGTACAATATTGTATGTACATACTTACCTATATGTATTTAAGTGAGTATCCATACCATACACATTATTATTGTATTGTATAGGTATCTAATACAGATAGTGTAGTGTATCTAATACAGTAGTGTATTTGTCTAGAGGGTAAAAAGTAATGATATTGGATACTGTAATTTATTTTCGACTCTTTGAAAGGTGAGTGAAATGGTCCATTGTCATTTCTGTCTGTATCTCAGCAACTTTTCAAGTTAGTTTGGTCTAAACTATAAGTTTAACTAATTTAACCGATTTAGAGTTAGGTCTTTTGAATATCATATAGTCATACCCTTTTATCCAAATAGGTATAACTAAACTACATATTAATATATTTTTTAACTGGGTGTTATATACAATAGGTAATAAATTAAACTTCATAATTTCATTTCACATAGCTTAAAATAATTTTACTAAAATTATCCCAAGAATGAACAACCACTCGCATAAGATAAGTTATATTAGTAGGTATAAAGTAATTTACCAGTAGTAGGCAAAGTCGTAAAAATGCTTTTCAAGTATCTGATCTGATCAGACAGAAATACTCACTCTTTTAATTTAAAGGTTTTTTCATTGAATAAAATACAGTTTGTATAAAGGTACACGAGTTTGCTAACCATAAGTCCCTTTTCTTTTTATGTGGTATAATACCTAGTGTATATTAAGAAACTTTAATCAAGATTTATCAGTCTTTAAAAAGCAATTAACGTGCTAAGAACCCAATTTAAGAATTAAGATTAAATCCCTATTGATAAATAATTGATCAATTACCTTATTAGGTTTAATCAATTTTCGATATATTTATAATTCTAATGTATTTAAATTTAAATTTAATACAGAATCAGAATTCACATATTTTAAATACTCTGTACAGTTTATACATACGATATCTAAATATCTACTATGTAATTAATGTTTTTTGGACATGTTTTTGGAAAAGTGACAGCAAATCTCATAATTACTTTGTAATTTTTTAAATGAAACTTCAAATAAATATTTTATAAATAGGTCCTATATTTTAGTAAGTGCTTGCTATGTAGAATATACTGCTACTGCTACCATTTAGAATTTAGCAGCCACCACGTGCGTAAGTTGAAACGATTGTTACCGACTCGTCGAAAAACTAATACAACGAACGACAAGATAACTGGTCGAAAATAAACGACAACTCGCCAAAAACTAAAATATGAATATTTTTAAAATTAGAAAAAAGCGAGAGGTCTTGCAAAATTCTAAATCCAAAAAAAACAAAAAAAAACAAAAAAAAAACGCGAAAAATAGATGGGTTTCTTTGTTTATTACTTTACTAGTGTGAAGAGTACTTTTTATAGGCAGAAATGTTATTCATTTCAGATACGGTTTAATTTTCCAGATTACTATTTTCTGTTAAACATAAATTTCAAGATTATATCTAGTTCGTACAATGAATTAGATATCATTTTATGTACCTTACATAATTATCACAGGGCAAGATAAAGATAAAATACAATATCAGTAGTTACAAACTATAGTATAAATAAAATTGAATAAAGAAATACATATTTCTCCAAATATTTATAATTTTTAAGCCAAATGAAAAGGTTTAATTAAAACCTAAATAGTTCTTTGGTTTTTAAAGTTTACAAATAGCAAAAACTAAAGGAAATTATTTTAAAATATCTATATGTATATATATGCAAATGTTCATATATGTATATGTTATATAGCAGTAATCGTAATTGCTGATTACTACGCGTAATACTTTCAGTAATAACATTGTACCATAGTATGAAACTACTGATATCATTATTTGGGTATTTTCAAATTTTAATTTTTAAAACGAGTAAAATTTAATCTTATTAAACTAAAGGGACAAATCATAACATTCTCAGTAATTTTTTTTTGGTTTTATATTTTAGGTTTTTGTATGACTTTATTTCTTACTTTCTTCTAATTATTAAAATACACATATTTTAGTTTTTGACGAGTTGCCGTTTATTTTCGACCAGTTGTCGTTCAACAAGTGGTTTTTCGACGAGTCGGTACGGTACCAGTATAAATAAATTTTGTTTATACCTTCATCGTAGGTAATTGAAATGTAGAGTGAGAGGAGTGATCAAATCAGATCAAATCAATATAAAATATTAGCTATATAGTATATCAGTATTGAGTATTAGAAATTGGATATACCATACTATACTTTATACAAGTAGCTTTTGAATATTGAATGACCTAATCTGCATAAAAGAATTGGAAAAAATATCTTTGGTTGGGAGTGGACTCTTTTTGTTCACACAACAATACAATACATTCAATGCAATACAATACAGAGCAGTTGAGTAGGCAAACTTATTTAATACTCTTAATAGTAACTAACATTTATATATAAGAATGTTATTTAAAAAATAGTTAGATTAATTGCTTTGAATAAATATAATGAATGGAGTAAGCTACTGTAAAGAATTTGATTTACTTTTATTAGTAGGGTAGTTGCTGCATTTGATTAAATTTGCTACTTAGGATTAGATATTTTTCTTGCTCTCGATACATATACCAATTTACGAGTAAGTACCCAGTGCCCAGTAAGTATAATTATTCAATTCAAATTCAAATATTAGAAAGTACAATACTGTACTATCTGTATATCTACTATATTTTCATTATATTTGGATATTTTGATGGATTCGAAGGTCGAAGGTTAATAGGCAAACTATGGTAAAAAAAAAAGATTTGAGGTTTTAAATATAGGCACTGTTATTGTACTTAACATAATTAATTTTTAAAATTAAAAGCAATTCGAAGTTGATTTATCCAAATATTCTAACTTTATTTGCTTACTTTGAGTAGGCAGGTAGATCTATAATTTTTATCAAAAGTTTGCCACTGTGTTTAATAATAAGAAAGTGACATAAGCAATATACTCAACTAAAAGCAATTTTTGGAGATATTTTAGTTTACTCGTATCTGTAGGGTAGATAAAATCCTCGTAATTTACTATATAGGTAATACTTATAGGCACATAGGTAGGTATAGGCAATTTGCAATAAACAAATAGAAGCAAGATAAAATTGAATTGATTTGATTAGGGTTCTTTTAGAATTTTCATATGCATATGCATTGTTTTTATTTCAATAAATAAATAAGAAACGGAAACAAGAGAAATAAATAAATTCAGAGAAATATGTACTGATAAATATCTATCGAATAGTACTTCAATTCAGAATTTTGATAAATGATAACAAGAACTGAGGAGTAGGTTTAAGGTATTTTAAGAGTAGGTGTAAGGTATTTAATTAAGGTTTTTTACATCTCTTAATTTAATTATATATGTAGTTATAAATAATTTGTACCACATTTTACGACCGATAAAAAAATAATACTGTTTATTTAAATATTGAGGATTTACTAATATGTAGGAAAGAAGAATAGGATAAGCTCAAAGGAAGTTTTAGGTAGGACACACAATACTATACAGGACAATACATAAAGGTAGGTATAGAAAAAAGGATACTTAATTTGATTCATATTTTTTATTCTTTTTTTAGTTGAATTCTTCACTTTTCTTTTCCCTGCACTTTTGAATCGATAAAAAATGATTAACTGACAAAGTGTTTAATAGTGATATTTGATTCCATGACCCTCAAAGTTGAGTGAGAAAACATTTGGGGTAATCAATGAGTAGCCTAATGGAGAGGCATGTACTTTGGCGACTGCAGCGACCTGGTAATTTAAATATTAAAATTAAGTTTACACTATAGATAATGTTGATGTCTATGAGCTATGTTAGGTTCTAAAATGAGGTTTCAAATGAAATACTGAAGATCACTTTTTATATGCCAAACAACTGTAAACTTATACTAAATATTTATAAAACTTCTTAAGCTCCACAAATATTTAGTTCAGAAAAAATATTGGATTCTTTTTATAACAGAGGAGCTTTTTCAATATTTTCAAAATTTTGTACAGTGTATTTATAAGAAATTTTGCAAAAGCTTTCAAAATTTTACTGTAACACCTTGAAAACTAGTATGTAACTAGGATTAATGGAAAAACTTCAAAATCTGAAACCAATTACTTATTATTTTACTTATTGTTATTGATAGTAATCAAAAATCCAGTATAGGCACTGGCACTGATTTGTTTTAATTAAAAAATGATTGAAATGGGGCTGGAGCTGGATTGACTAGAACCAAAAGTTATAACTTAGTTATAACTAGGATTGAAACTGAAACACATGCGATTCAGTCCAAAAAAATTCATTAATTCCAAATCACGGCTCGAATGTTTTACGGAAGAATTTTGAGAGCTTTTTGGAGTTTTTTGAAAATTCTGATTCTAGATCGGTAGTACTGGCAAAAGTATTACTAAAATGATTTTCTTTTTGTTTGCTTATTTTACTACCTACCTAATTTAACTTGTTAAATCTCAGTTTAAAACCTCAGTTTAGACATTTTTTGAACTAATCACATATTTGATTTGATAATATGTATTGTATTGTATTTACAGGTGCTGCATATGAGACTGGAGCATGAACTTTAGCAATTGGGGCAGCAGCGACCTAGAAATAAATTTCATAAATTGAGCAAAATTTCATAAATTTGTAGAGTATATGTGGCAGAATTAGTTGAGCCGAGAGTTTCAAATCGCAGTCTTATCAAGTCGAAGAAAAAAAGTCATTTCTGACAATTTTTTTTTATATTTTAAAGTCGAAGGTCAAGGGGCCAAGAACCTACCAAGGGGGCATGAGCGTAATGTTGGTATGGGTGAGCAGCATAGGACACTGCTGGAGCTGGATGATGCGCATACTATGTTAAAAAAGGAGTAAATATACAAAAGATTAAGTTAATAATGTTAATTCTCAATTCCATTGGTCCAAAGTCGTTTTAATGTAAAAGCGTTAGGTATTTTTGTCCAAAAAATAAGTAGGTATGTAAATATTTTATACCACTGGGGCGGCTGATTTGACGTGTGTTGCATAAGCAGCATGAACCTAATATTAAAAATGAATAAATTAAATATTGAAATATCTTATTAATTAAAAAAGTCGCTGATCCTTAATAGTATACCGGAGCTGCAGCTACTGGGAGGGCAGTTTTAACCTGCAATACATCCATACCGTTATATGTGTTATATGTAAGGCATTTTAAAGGACAAAACTTCTCGTGTCTCGAATTTTATCAACGGATGGTAAGATTTGTCCGTGAATGTGTCATTATCACTTACGACTGGTGCAGCTACGGCAACTGGTGCTGGATGATGGGCATAAGGATGATGAGCATAAATTGGTGCTGGATGAGAATATGCGTGGGGTGCGTAGACTGGAGCTATTTAAAAGAAAAGTAAATGAATTATATGAACACTTTATGCCAAGACATTTTTGAATTTTTCATAATTAAAGATTTTCGACATACCTGGAGCGTGGTGGGCATAGTGGTGTCCAAGAGGAGCAGCAACAGCGGCAACTACGAGAAAAATAGTGAAATATAATTCAAAAACTTAATCAAATACTTTTGATTTTACCATTATACAGAATAGATTCGATAAAAATTTACTTTGGCTCGTTCTTAAGTGCTTAAGTATTTACCTCTGTAGGTAAGTACCTACTACTTTTATAGTAAGTAGTACCTAAGTATATTATAAATAGAAAATGAAAAAGGAAAATATTCTGCACTGAATAGTCAAATGATTCTAATACTAATAATAAGCTACATGTGTCATGCCAATGGATTACTTTAATTAAAAATTTCTAAGGGTAAGATGTAACTAGTTTAATTTTAATTAACCTGGAGCAGCGTGAGCGACTGGTACTGGATATGCAGCATGGTGATATGCAGGGGCAATAGCCTGACTGTAGGCAATCCCTACACCATCATTTGTGATTCTGAAAAAAATATTATTAGGTTTTTAAACGAATCGAGCAGGTAGTTCAAAAAGGCCTAATTCTCATTGTGAGTTTTAATTTAAATTTTTTTTGAAATGTTCAAACAATTTTCTCAAAGGTTTAAGGCCTAAGTTTAAATTAAGGGATTCGATTTGAATTAGGTAAAGTATTGAAATTTTCAGAAAATTTTCTCCGAGAGTTGAAATTATAATTAGGTTGCTGTCTGATCCTGAATACTTGCCAAACCATATACGAAAACTATCTAATTCTTGTCACTGTACATAAATATCAACAATGTATAAACAATCTGGATCTTACTGGAAAGTACTGATCGTTAGTGAGTGACTCGTACCTTTTATCCCGTTTAGTATTCAGTATTCAAGATTTTTTAATGGCAAAAAAATAAACTCTTACTGAATATGGATTCGAAGGAACATAACTGCCCATTTTAGTTGTTGTAAAATACCTGGTATCATGTTTGGTAACATGTGAGTGTGGTCCAACAATGGCCTTTTGCTGTTTAGAGACGGTACCTCCAAATCCTCTGACAGTCTGCTCACTTTGAGCTCCAATGTGAGGTCCTTCAAAGGCATAATTTGCATACGCGACTCCAGCGGGAGCGACGACTCCACCTTGGACAAGTGACACGATTGTGAGCAGAGCAAAAGCCTAAAATTTTATTAGAAACGAATTTTATTAGATCTTGATCCACAAGTTCACTTTTATTTTTATTCAGGTATAATTTAGTTCAAATGAACGACAATATTTGAGACTCGAAGAAAGTTGAAAAAGTATGGTTGGAGTTGGGCTACCTTAGCGTACATGATGACTGGAATAGTTAAATTAAGTATTTTTGAAAATATTAAAATTATTTGTTTTAGTTGAAGTGTTGGAAGTAGTTGGATTGATGTCCCTTGACTGAATGATCTTCCATGATGGGTTCAACAGGGTTTATATATGATGAAGCACAAGGGCGTTGTATAATATCAGTAAATACAGATAGTTTCCGAGGGCTAAATGACTTCCTTTCACTTTTTATTAAAAATTTTATTCAAATTGGTCAAGTACCTACATTACCTACCTATGTATCAATTCGAACGTAATAATGAGAATAGTATTCTTACAATAAAATACTTAGCTTAGGCACCTCCTACGATTATATAATATAATACCTAAAGTAAGGGTAGTATTACTTTGCTTTGAAGTTTGCTTTTATCCGACTTATTCATCAAGCCCAAGTTTGTTTACCAGATTTACTTAAGATTATTCAGATTATTGCTGTATTTTATAAGGGTATTAAGTCATACACCTCATACAGCTAAGCTGTAGTATGTAAGTCATACAGATGTAGGTATTTTTAATATTTAAATATGCTCAAGTATCAATACCCTACAAGTAATAGGGATCAATCGATTGAAATTGAAATTGAAATAATGTATTCTTCCCATATGGTAAATAAAGTAACCCCGCCGATTTGACCCAATCACCACGCCTTACCGCCTCTAGACAACCAAACTTAATCTTCACATACGATCTAAAAAAAATAAAAATATTTTCTACACTTAACTCGCACTTAAGATTCGAATTCAAAATCACTCAAAATCATTTTGTCAGTCATTTTGTTTGTGACACAATTAAAATGACTAGATAATGAATTTTTGATTTTGAACTGACTGAACCATCAAATTTTTTAAGATTACATAATATAGTTATTTTATCCTATAACTCTAAAAATGATACTTCAATTATACCTAAAATGTAAACAATAAGATCAAACTATGATTTAACCGAAGATTGAATTAAAAAGAAAATAGGTGAAAAATAGAGTAAAGATTGAGCATAAAAAAAGTAGATCTTAAATCTGAAGTGCGGGCTCGTTTTGACGGTTTGTATGAAAAAAATGTATGATTATGATTACACACTTGAATATATTATGTACAGAATATTATAATTAAATACCGAAATGTAATACCTTACCGATCATAAACTAACTTATTTTGCAAACAAACATGGTCACAATACAATACAATACAATATGCACAACCTATTTAATATAAGTACTAATCTTAAATACTACATGTACAGATACTTAGGTACATATACCTAATACCAGTAAAAAGATTATCAAGATTTGTTAAGTGATATCAGAATTTGACTTGACCTATCTATTCTATTCCTTTTTAAATTATAATTTATATTAATAGTAAATAGTAGGTACATACTCCCTACCC
>JAQIXA010002739.1:0-16518 GCA_034699045.1 Nanhermannia cf. coronata Gr-Ori-00579 | reverse complement strand
TGGCACTATATTATATTTGTATAGTCCACCTTGCCCCAAAATCGAAAAGTCAGAATGTTTAGATTTGGACTACTATATGCCTTATGCCATAATCAGGCAGAGCCAGAGCAGTAGAGTAGTCAGTAGCAAAAACAATAAGCAAACTGCAACCTTCATTCATTCACCTCATTATTTAAATAAATTCGATTCGATTTTGATTCGATTCATTTCATTTTCATTCATTTTTTCATAAAAAATGTTTTCAATTTGATTGAAAGTTAAGTTGAATTGAACTTGCAAATTAAATTGTCAAATTGTCACTGTCACCTTCACCAGTCATCGGCATCGGTCACCTCATTATTTTGTAAGTTTTTTTTTAGTAGATAAGAATTAGAAGGGAAGAAATGAATTCAGTTTCAAGTTTCATTTCATTTTTATTTTTGACTAATTTTTTTTGCTTTGATTCATGTAAAGTAAAGTATCGTAGTTAAGTTAAGTTTAGGCAATAGGTAGGATATATATAATATAGGTAATAGAATATACATACATAGTAGGTAGTAGGTTATTAAGTTATGTTGGTTTGATGTTAATTGTGGTAGGTATTACGAGTATTACATATACATACCATACGAGTGTTACAAGTATTAATACGAACTGTTGAACTTTCTATTAGAAAAATTAGTCTAACTAACTAATTTAAAATATACTTGGTAAAATAATAGACATGTAAGTAACTAATGATTATTTTAATTTTAAGGTCCAAAAAAACCGAAATAAATACTTGAATTGAATTTTGAGAGGCGATGGCGAATAATAATGAATTGAATCTGATTGTGAAATGGAATGGGACAGAGTACACGATTCAAGATAAAGATCAAGAGATTAAGTTTGTCCGAGACTTGAAGGTCATCATTGAGGAGAAAACGGGAGTTTTAGCTGAAAGACAGAAACTATTAAATCTCATGTATAAAGGTCAGTACTTATTTTAACATCAATAAATGCTCATTAATAAAATAAGATTTGGGTTCCTATTAACCTATTACCTAAATAATAAAATATTTCATCACTTTGATTTTATTTTAATATACAATGACACGACACTTGCAGGACGTCAAGCTGGTGATGATGTTGCTTTCTCGGAGCTAAATTTAAAATCTGGACATAAGATAATGATGCTGGGCTCTTTAGAAAAGGTTAAATATTATAACAAGAAAAAGAAATTTTTAGTCCAGCAGTACTACTTCTAAATGTAATAAGTAGTAATAAATAAGTCTAAATTTAATCTACTTTTTTTAAAACTAGGATATTGAAGCAATGAATATTGCACCTGAGGATATACCAGAAGTCACTAATGATTTAGATGATCTGGCTGAAGAAGATTTACCTTTGGAGAACAGAGAAGTTTATTTGGCCAAAGTCCAACGGAGGATTCGAGAATACAAAATTGTTGAAATTAATCCATTTCGAGAGGGAAAGAAATTGCTTGTGTTGGATATTGACTATACACTCTTTGATCATATAACACCTGCAGAGAACGCAAATCAACTACAGAGACCTTTTTTGCATGAATTCTTGACTTCTTGCTATAAATACTATGATATTGTCATCTGGTCTGCTACTTCGATGGTGTGATTTAATTAATTCTAATAAATATCATTTTATTATAGTAGGTAATAATCATAATGTATAGAGGTTATTATGTTAATAACTATGATATTTGAAGTGTTTCAGGAAATACTTCTACCTCTTTATTTATAAGGATTTGTGTTCTTTTAACTTTAGGTTTGGATTGACACAAAGATGAAACTTTTAGGTGTTACTAATAATCCTAATTATAAAATTGCCTTTCATATGGGTAAGTCAATTCAATCATAATTCTTATTAAAATTATTTATATTAAAGTACCTATTACCTATATTTGTAGTTGTAGGTACTAGGTACTGTATGTAATTTTATTTTTAATTTGAATCAGATTACTATGCAATGATATATATTTGTGTAAATGGTGAAAACAAAGGAGTTAAAAAGGTTTTTAAAAATACCTACATATTATTTTTAATTTTGATTAGTTATTGATTAAAACTCTAACTCGGTTCTCAAATTATATTATTTAAATTTTTAGGTGAAGCCATTAGGTGTTATTTGGGGTAAATATCCTCAATTTTCTGCCAAAAATACCATAATGCTTGACGACGTGAGAAGGAACTTTGCTATGAACCCACAAAGTGGCTTACGAGTAATATTTTTTATAAATCAATTTTACAATTAACCTTAATTTTTTTTACATATTAATCCGTTTAATTTGCGATAATTTAGATTCGCCCTTATCGCCAAGCTCATTTGAATCGAGGGACTGATCGAGAATTAAAAAGATTATCACGGTATCTCCGTCGCATTTCAAAATTAGACGATTTTACCACTCTTGATCATAAAAAATGGGAATCTTTTAAGAAAAATAATAAATCTGCATCTGCGAAATCTTCAAATCAGTTAAGTGATAGTGGCACTGATGATGAAGTTCAAATTCAATAATTTCTTCTGTAATTATCATCAAACATTTTAAAATTACAAATAATATAATACAATTATAGTAAATCACCTGTTGCCCGTTATCCATGTACTTTACCTAGATATTTATTATAATTATTTAAAAAACTATTCCAAATATTCAAAACTTTTCCTCGAAATTCACAATGTCAGAATCGATTAAAAATTTACACTAGCATAACTAGTTAATTAATAGAGTAATCGTAATGGGTAATATTATGTAGTTGATAGAACCACTCCTCCCTAAGAATAACGATAAATAGAACTATAAAATTTTATATTTAAATACTACCTAGTATTTTTGTTTATACTTATACCACCTAATTATATGATAGAAACTAGTATTGGTTTATTATTCTTACGTTAAAAATACTAGTTACCCTATTACCTACTAATACTAACTATCATATTTAGACATTTAATTTTAACTTATCAAAGTATAAATTAAGCTTATTTTACTGACTGCGACATAATTATCTAAAATCTAAAGGTATACATATTATGCTAATGCTAAAGGTATATGTATAATGGTAAATTATAATATAACTAGGACTTAAATAACTCATCTTTATTTAATATTAATTGTGTGCGAAAAGTATTGAGTACAATAATTTCTGCGGAGCAATAATTTGTTAAGATTAAAATATATATTTAATACCTATTGATTATATTTTGATTATATAAATCATTCTGAATTATGGACTGAATAATTTTTATTTTAAATCTGTGTTTGATAATTTTTGTCGTCCAACCTCTTATTCTTATTATAAATACTTTTGTACGTTATTGCAACTTTTTGTAAAAATTATTATTTAACAAATAAAATATAATGATTTATGTATATTTGTTACGCCAATACCATTTTCTTATCACTTATCTTATCACTAATCGAATCCTGGCAAAAAAAGAACAAGCCAGACTTTTTTCTAATACCTTTAGAAAGCACATTACTATATGAACATAAAGAACATAATAATTATTAATTTACACATGTAAATTTCAATAAATATCCAATATCTATCCACAGCTCATAATTATATGATTGAATTTATCTGTATGTTTAATGCTCACCTATCTATAGTTTAGGATTTTAAAATTATTTAAGGTAGTTTTATTTTTATTTCAAAGCAATGCAGCAGAATTTTTAAAATTGTTTCGAGATTATACCTTTAGTTTTAGGTATAAGTAACCTACCTTACTTAATATTATAATATTTCAATCTAGATACATACCATAGTTTAGTGAGTTTTATCATAGTCAACCGTTTTTATTTAATCATTTTTATTGAATAGTTAGGTACATAAAGTATAATTAGTAATAGGTACTTAATTATTTAGGAATTCAGTGTTTCCTTTATGATGATCACAATTGAGTTTGACAAATACAATCATCAATACAATCAGGATCTTCAACTGGATAAGGTGAAATTATTAAACTGATGGCTTCTGAATATTCTGGGTGAACCTATAATAAAATTAATGCTAATAAATACGATTTTTAGACATATTAACTTAAATAAAAATTTAATTAATTTCTTAATTTAATTTAAACTTCATAACGTAGTAGCTTCAACTCTTTAACTAACTTTTAGAGAGCTGAATAATTCAGCCTGAATTAAACATATTTTACAATTAAATATTTGTACCAACCTCATCATTTAAGTGAATAGAAATGGGAGTGGTTCCCTCTGGCATGTTTCCTTTCAGATACATTTGAATATTAAAAACATGGCAATTTGCATCATTTAGAGCAGGCTCTGGAAAACTTGCAAATCTGATCAACTAGAAAAATAAAAAATGAAATGCAACTACCTAAATGAATTATTTTACACTTTTAATTTTAATGGATGGTAAATAATTATAGTAGGGTACATAGTTAGTAAAAGTAAATTAGGAATTGAAAATTGGAATCTCACATCTGGATCCGACGTAAACGTAAAGCCTGTATTTTCTGTAAGAACATCACAGTCAATGATTTGCAACCCTTTGAATCCTTCCTGTACATCCTGTTTTGAAATTTTTATGATTTATTAAACGAAAATATTTTTTTAATTAACAAAAAGCTAAGCTAATTAACTTACAAAATTGATCGGATAGAATTCATTAAACGGCAAGTAAGAGTTCAAGTTTCCAATAGCCCGTGAAATAGTAGGAGGATTTGTGTTTTCCTAAAAGTATATTAGTATTAATTAGCCTATAATTACTTAATTAGTTTATTATTCACTTCGGTGATTGGGATCTGGAAATGAACGTAGAACATGGTTGAATCATCACAACTAAAATCTAATATTAAATCAATGGTTGACAAACGGGTTTCTTCTACCTGAATTTTAAAAAATTCGAATTTAGATATTAGATTAAAAACAAGTTTTAAATACATATTTACTAAAAGGATCCAATTTTCTGTAGTCGTAAAGGTCAATTTTTCTTTTGTTGGATCCTCTTCGTCAATCGAAAGGGAGATCTGGAGATATCTATTTAGGTTATTTATGGGGTTTGCTGAAATCACGAAATTTTGTAAATGATATCCTGTAAAATCTCTTTAGAATAAATTAAAAAAACATTTAAATTATTAATATTATTAGATATACCTACTAATACTTTACATAAAATAGTTACTTACCCGATAACAGTATTGATTGAAGATTCAGGAATTGCATCAAAAATGATGGCACTGGACTCGTTTTCAATCCTGCAAACTATTTTTTCAAAGTAAACTAACTGTGCGTGGTAGCATATAGATCATAATTTATAAAATAAAAAAATAATTTTACCATCTTCGATATTTTCGATTTCACTATGATTTCCAAAAAAGTTTGTACAAATGTAGTTCTCATGTGGATATGGTTCAATTCTCAAAAGCATCTCATTCATAACCTCATGTACCCCATCAGAAATATAGATGCCCTAAAAAATCCGGGATCATGGCTTATAGCGGTATTAGCTGTATATTTTATAATATTTTTTATATGTATTTGGAAATAGTTTATTACAGTTCTGTAAAAACCAATAGGCAGTTTTCTCAGGAGGTAGATGTTGATGTCAAAAAGATGACATCCGCCTGGTCCTAGTCTGGGTGTGCTTGCAACTCCTTGGAAAAGATCTAGCTCGATAAATCGAAATTGCGGGTTTGCATTAGCCTAAAAAATATTCAAACTTTTCAAAAAATCATTTTTTCTATAACAAAATATATACAGAGTAAGGGTAGGTACAATTCGCTAGTGGAATTTTTAAGTTAGTTATATTTAAAAAATAGAAATCTCTTTCTTAAGATTAAGTAAGATTTATTTAAATTTTTTACTAGATTTTTTATTTTTCAAACTAAATTATATTAGGGGACGTGGGCCCGAGTTATAGAGTCGACATTCTCTTTTAGGCTTTCTCCATATGTAAAGACTACAAAACACCAAGTAGGTTTTTTTAAAGACAAAATGAAGCTAACTATTTAAATTTAATGGCATGTTAGATATCGTTAAAAAAAAATGTTTACCAGTTCAATATCGCAGTCGATGACTGTAAATGAGGTAAATCCAGTTAACGGGTCGAAATTAAGAGGAACATTTGGGTTAAATGGTTCAAATGCGTTCAAGTTGAAAGTTCCAGATGGAGAAACAACAGGGGCTATGTATCATATATAATCTCATATTTTACAATAGGGTAATTATATGAGCTACCTGTGCTAAATGAGATTTTTTTACCTTGATTGTTCTCGTCCTCCTTAAAATGACAAATGATATAATTAAATGGTTTTCAATTTTTATTATTTCTTTTAATAAAGTTATTTTGTGTCAATTTTTCCTCACCACGTTCAATATAAGTTCTATTGTTGGCCTTTGTGAAGACCCCGAACAAATGATGTTAAGCCCGAATTGGACGCTGGTTTCTCGAACTAATAATTTAAGATTTTTGAAGTTTAAGCATTGAGTAATGAGTTAGTCCCTACTACCATAATTAAGGATTATTTCAATCACCTGTTTCAAGAAATTGAAAGAAATTTGGATTTGCTGTAATCTGAAACGTATTTGCCAGACTTGTATACTGGAATGTTAGGTAGGTTGAAAGGTAAGAAAATGCAGGTGGGATTGTTAAAATTGAAATATTAAAAGTTTGAAACTCTCTGCAAAATAAAAAATAAACAATGCGGTAATAGTTATAGTAGGGTACCTACATTTAGCATCTATGAATACATATATCATTATTAGTAAAAAAAATTTATAGGTACGCTATTAATCCACCGGCATATAATTCATTGACTGGCGGTAGTGGTATAATTGCTACAGACTCATGATCCACAAAACCACATGCTAAATGAAACACAAAATGAAATTCGGACAGATTAAGGTTAGCTTCCTAACTTAGGTTGTGGCATGTCTGATTTTTGTAAACTTACGAGCCTGCCCAT
Organism: Nanhermannia cf. coronata Gr-Ori-00579; assembly: GCA_034699045.1. NCBI lineage: Eukaryota > Metazoa > Arthropoda > Arachnida > Sarcoptiformes > Nanhermanniidae > Nanhermannia > Nanhermannia cf. coronata Gr-Ori-00579. The sequence continues at coordinate 9,591 of JAQIXA010002739.1, read as the reverse complement.
TGACCAAAGAAATCAAGAGAAAAATTCCAACAAATTTTGCAAAATTTTGCATTTTGATAATTAATTTTCTAAAAAAGCTTCAATCAAATCAAAATTACTTACAAACTCGACTTTTAATTAAATATTCCCTACTTCACTTATTACTTATTATGTTATGCAAAAGTTTTCATTCCACCTCCCAGATTGATTTTTAAAAAACTATAAGCTACATTTAAGTATGCACTTGACAATTTTAGCCGATAAAATGATTAGAATTATAATTATGAATCATATTATATATATATATATATCTTACCTGTATGTATTTTATATTATGAATTTTGATAATCATTTTGATAATCATTTTAATATTTAAATTGCGAAATCATTTAATGTATTTGTGTTGTAATTACAAGTAGCTGGTTACTTTTGAAATTATCACAATGATACTTATAACTTGCAATATAAAAATTTATTTTGATTTCAGAATGTTAAATTAAATATTTTAGAAAAATACAAACACACTTATAAATATTATATGGATAATCCTCTAAATATCTTATGAAAAATATCTCAATTATCATAACTGGAAAATATTTTAAAATCTTTTAAAAAATATTCTTGATTTTTTGGCTTTTGATATTAGGTATAGGTACCCTATCAGATCAGTTTTGATATTAGACCTTTTTTATCTTTGGTACCCATTGTGTTGTACATCATACAAGTAATATTGCAAAATGGTAAAAGTAATTTGGATCAAACTGTCACCAAGAGTTTACAAGATAAGGATTATTTCATCAATTGCAACTAATCTAGGCAATGATTATTTATACCTAATCACAATTTAAATTAAACTAGCCCAAATATTCAAATATCTACAATAATAGTTTATTAAATAATAGTACCCATAAAGTGTATTTTGTGATTTATTTCCTATGTACGTAAGTCATTGTTGGTATATAATATAACCTATAATCTATATTTTATGCATGCATATTACCTACAGTATAAATTCGTATTTATGTTATGATATGTCTGTCTGTATGCATAATATATTATACGAAGTAGCTTAGATTATATCAACGTTGACTGTAAACGTATCGTAGCGGAATCGTAGGTAGGTTGCGGTATAAATAGGAATAGGATACTCATATATTCTGTATGTACCTTATATATAATGCCCATTTCTAGCCCTATTAATATTAATACGATATATGGAGTCATACTTCTGTCATTTTATGCTTTTATTTCCTCTAAATTCCCAAAGAAAACGACAAAAAATGATATCTTTCTTGAACTTACATATATGTTTATGACAATTCCGTATAAATGTATATCGTTCATGATTAGGATTAGACAGCATAATTTTTGAGTAATTATTTGCAAACACCGAAATCATGAAAAATATATAGGTAATCGTTTTAATAAATAAACTCAGATCATGCTCATTATATTATTATGCCAAACATTATTTTTAAATTTATCAACTTTTTAATTTAAAGTATAAGATAAGGACCGCAGTCATTAAGAACAAAATTCTATCACAAGCGTTAATTATTGAATAAATAAAATTTTAAATGATAATAAATTAATTGTATTTTAATTAATTAAATATGCTGAGACTTTTCCTTATCGTCTAGGATGTTTTCAGGAGAAATTTCAAAAGCTTTATTTTCTGTTCCGACTTCAACTGCCAATTTTTTGGAGTTTGAATTCTCTGGTAAATTATCCGGTTGCTAAAAATCATTTAGATAAGTAGATATATTATACTTAGTAAATACACGTGAAATGAAAAATTCTTTTGATAATATAATTTAGAGGAAAATTGAACTGACCAACGACGAAGGCGATCTATTTTCATAATCGATGCCTAATTTTTGCCTAAATGAGTTTGACAGGAAAAATTTTGCTAAAAAAATTAAATCGATATTTTGAAACTAGATCAAAAAGGTAGTTTTAAAACCTATTAGTCTTACTGATTGTATGAAAAACAGGAGATAACAATTTTGGGTCAACACTTCTAGCATTTTCTGCCAGAGATTTCGAAGTAATCGTCGAAACAATCATTGAAACAGTAGTAACAATCACAACTCCTATCCCAGAGTACCACAGATATGATATCCTACATTATATCATGGAATTAATATGTAATTACGATTAACCATTATAAAACTTTCTGATTAATTTGTGTATACTAGTACTCCTTAGTTAAATATATAATATTATTGGATTATTGCCTATAAAACTCCATTATTCCGCCCCTAAAAAAAGTTAAAAATTAATATTTTGATGATTTTAAATTAGAAAAAATCAAATAAAAAAATATTAAACAAATACTGTATGTCATTTGTATCCAGATCTTTTTCTTTCTCTCCTCCAGGACATTCTTCAGTGCTAAAACTTAATTTGGGTATATAGAGATTTTTTTTCCCAATCTCAACATTTTGCGCCATACCCAACCTAATAATATATATATATAGATATGTATGTAAAAGTTTTACTTTGGTCATAATATTAAAAGTTTTACTAAGAGTAAGTATCTTTGTTTACAAACTACTTAAAATAAAATTTAAAATTGATTTTTTCCTCTCATGATTAGAATTATGTTTAACGATAAGTATAATATATGTAGTCTGTATTGGGTATCTATTATCTATAGTAGATACACATAATTATTTACTAACCATAGTAGAAAAGTGAGCGCCGTCAAAGTTCCCGTCAAAGCCCCCTTTGCATTGGCCCTGAATTTATATATTTTTTTTAAGCAAATTCTATAATAAATTCTTAAAAGAGCAGAACAAACCAAGGAAAAAGCATTCCTAATGTGAACACTCCTGAAGATATTAAAGAACAATTATGTTTAAAATAGAAAAAACTTAGTTTTCCATAAATTCAATTCATTAATTACTAATTACCCAATAAAGGTCCTCCCACATATAGTAAAAATTAAAAAAAAAGGTTAATTTACAAATATTTTACATTACTAGATTTATATCATCATTGTTTAATTTCTTATTGGAGGTTTACCATCCCGAATATGCTGAGTGCAGCTTGTAAAACTCCACCGAGTTGTTGTGCTACGAAAACGAGACTAAAAGAAACCAGGCCGAATGCAATCGATAAAATTTTTGTAAGTCGAGTAGCTGTTCGTTCAGTAATGTCTGGATACCATACACGGACAAAATCCTACAAAGTTAAATAACCATAAACTTAATTTAAATTAAAATTTTACAATTTTACGATGATTTTAAGATAAATAACCTCCAATGTTATTGCGGCTAGAGAGTTGAGCCCACTAGACACTGTAAAGCAAAATTTTATGTTAAAAACAGTTTTTAATTTTGTAAATAATGAGAGCTAAGTTTTTTTTGCAGATATGGTGAATTTTTCCCCAAAAAAATATGCCAATCATTTGAGCCTATGCTATGTTTGTAGTAGGCTTTAGGTATTACGATATATCACTTATACTTATCCTAGTATTATATCAGCTAGTTCAAATGAGATTTGAAGCAAAAAATATTTATGAATATTACCTGCATACACTAACACTATCAGATACACTAGTATATACTAACTAAATATAAGTTGAATTTTTTATGTTTTACCTGTGCTTAGAGCTCCACTGAATATACCGCTTACAAAAAGTCCAGCTAATCCTAATAACAATAAGAATTGGGTATTAGGTAGGTATTATCTGTATTATGTATACCTAATTTATATTTATATTTATCCTTAAAATTTTCCTTCCTAACCTGGAATTTCACCAAACAGTTCCATTACAAACAAAGGAAGTAATTGATCTAAAATAGGGAGAAAACAAAACTTATTAAAAAACCTTACATATTATGCAAAAAATCATCATCAGTTATTATAGGTATGTATTGTGTATAGTATCGGGTATGCATTCTGGGTTTGGTTATTATCGGTTTTTTGCAAAATTATAATTATGATACATACTATTACTATATTAGTATATACATATATGGCAGTATAACGCAATTTTTTTTTACTGTATTATATCAGGATCAGGATATCACATATTAACCAGTAGGTAGTAAGTAAGGAGTACATTATATTTATTATTAATTAATTGCTTATTAATATTGTTAATTATATTCAAACCTGAACTATCGATTTGCTATGAATAGTACAAAAATATGTATTACACAATTAAGCATCTTAAATGTTTGTACTTAACTTACTTCATTGGACATAGGGTCGCATTTTGCATATTTGGTGTAAAGTACCAATCCTGTCCAACTACAAATGCTGAGCAGAAGAAAAAGCGCATAGAAATTTATCCAAATTGCACTAAAGAATTGACAAGTTATAAAAGCATATATATTTTATATAGGTATATTTATGGGTTTATGGGTTTATATTATATGGGTTTACCGACGTGCTTGTTGAATTGTTGGTACAGTTAGATAACGTTGAACTTGACTTTGATTTACTCCTAAAATTATCATCTCCCAGTTTAAAATTCATTCTTATAAAATAAATCAGATATGAAATACTAACCATAAATACAGGTCCACATGAATGTTCCCCCTATTATCAAACCCCAAACTCTGCAAAAAAATTTAAGCTGCAGTTAACTCGTATAATAGAATAAGTTATATGTGATCTTTTTGAATCATAATCATAATTTCAATAATTGATATGATAATTAATAGGCATACGTATGTCGATCTCTCGGATCCATATTAAAACTTAATAAAACGAAAAAGAGTTTTAAATATTTTAGTAAATGCATTTAGGTAAATTTTTTCAGTTTTTTAAAAAATGCAATACTTTGCATTCTACAATATTAGGTAGGTACATAGATATGTATAGGCATATGAGTATGTATGTATATATAAATGTAAACCAAAAAGGCATTTAGATATCGATGTTACATTTTTATTCTTACTTGAAAAATTCGATTCTTCCGCCGTCTGAAGATACTCGAAGAATTTCTGAAACTCCTGTGAAAATTTTCATATTTAATCAAAATAAATAAATTTATTAAAATGCATATTAAATTTAAAATACCTCCTACGTCGACCGTTCCTTTAATCATGATTAATATCATTGAGCCATACATTATTATCACTTGAAGTGTGTCTAAATTTAAAATACGAATATGGACAAATATTTTATTAGGTATAAAATCCAATGGCTAATCCTACAGAATGGCCACTAACCTGTATACATTACCGCTACAGAATTAAAAATAAAAATAAAAATTCAATGAAAAATTCAGTTTTTTTTTTGTAGACTGGTTAATTTATTCTAACCTTTCATTCCTCCCTAAATCAAATAAAAAAATAATTTTTTAATTACCTTTAGATAAACATGTATTGTACCTACATGCTTGTATTGCATTTGGTTTGGAATTGAGAAAATATTGTTTTCAATTTAACACTTACTAGGGCTGTATAAAAGATTCCCACGGCGAAAATAGCAATGATAGATCCATATAAATTCATACCCGTAACTTTGAATGTTTAAAAAACATTTTTATTTTGTAATCTTATTTCAACTTTGTACAATTATACCTTGAGATAAAGCTGAAAATGAAATGAAACATAAATTATAATCATGATCATGATCATAAACATACATTTGTCATTAAATTAAAAAAAGTAGTTTAAAATACCAAGAGCTGGAGCGTACACAACTAGAGCCATGTAGATTGTCTTAAATATGGGGATGTGGAGATTAGATTTAAAAATCATTTGCAGTTTAAAAAAATATTTTTAAAATATTCAAAATGTTACCATTTGTAATGTAAAAATGGCTGAGCCGACCTGCCTCACATGCTTGGCTTTAAACCTTTTTTCCAAATACTGGAAAACATTTTTCAGAAATAATCTTAATAGGAAATATGAATAATAAGTTTTTTTTTGATTTTAGAGATTACCAACCTCGTAGGCTGAGGTCACTTGTAGGTAGAAAAACGGTGGCAAGTATACATAAATTGAAAGTGCCATTACAAAAAAATAGCTTATCCCTAATACCCAATATTGAGTTCCTTAAAAATAAGCACAAAACGTTATACATACTGCATATTATTTCACTTTTAGTTTTTAATGAATTTTTTAAAGAATTCCAAAATTGTTTTTTTCTGTCTTACCATATTGGTAGATTTCAACTATTTTGTAAAAAAGGATTTGTTGTTTATGAGTTAAGTTTAATTTAAATTTTTAATCAATTCAAGACATTTTACCAGGATTTCCTATTAATATTCAAATACTCAAATTTAGAAAATATAAAATAATTCAATCTGTACATGAGAATGCATCAAATATACATATACATATATATTCGTATGTATCTGTATATTACATACGAGATACATATTAGTATTAGGAATTAGGAAATATTTTCTTACCTAGTAGAGTAATGGCGCTCATAAATGACGCTATGAGAGACATTGCCTTAAATGTGAAATTTAAATGTGAAATTAAAATGTGAAATTAAAATGCTTTGAAGCCCAATTTATTACCACGGGGAAAGTCGTCAGATTTCGACCGCCCATTAAAAATTCTTCTGTAGTTTTCTGCTTTTTTTGAAAAAATCTAGAAAGATTTCTAATTACTATATACTGTATAAAAGGTAATTGGAAATAAAATGTAAAGAAATTAATGAAAATTACCCGAAAAAAATTCCAATGCCGGCTGATAAAGCCAAAGTTAATCCAAAAACTATAGAAAAATTTCATTAGGTACTTAAATAACATTATTATTATTTATTATTCATTATTGATATGTACATATTATAATATACAAACATCCTTGACATTAGATAGGGTACCTAGTACCTACCTACTAATATTATTATGATATGTATATCGATATAAATCACAATCACAATTTTCTTACATTATAAAACAAAAATTCAGTAAAGTAAATCACCTAAGTATTCCGGCCATTTGAAAAGAGATTTATAATCGACTTCCTCGTTTTCCATTTTAAGTACCCTATTTATGTATTTGTAAAATTTTCTTACTTCAATTAGGTAAACGGACGAAAATTTAAATTAAAAACCGATAGATATCAGTTTTTACAAATTAAGAAATTTTCTGAATCCTACGAATATATTGTAGGATATCATATTATCAGTATCACACACTTTATTACTCGTATAATTCTAATCAAGCAGCGTGTAATCTAAAGTAGATCCTTGAGATTATTAAATTCCATTATTTTCATTTTTATTATATTGTTTTAATCGTGTGGAGATAAGCTAACTAAATATCTACATATAATATTGCTAAATACTACCTACGATAGTTATGGATATTATCGGTACTCGTTATTGTTATTACATTATTAAATAATTTCGAACTTACACTGTAATGGGTTTTAAAATTTATTACCACGAATTATATTCAACTAACGATAAGTAAGTACCTAATATCATATATCTGTACAAGAAAAAAACACTTTAGTCAAAAATTTTCTCAAAATTTACAAAATATTAAAAGAAAACTGAATTCATTCAGAAAATTGTTCAAGGCACTACAATGTACATACCTACGCTTTACTTGACATAAAAAACTGTAGGTAGATAAATATGTAGGTATATCAAATCAACATTAGTTTGAAAAAATATCCAACTTGTTAAATCCAGATCTAACACAATATCACACAATCAGGCCAATTGTAATATAAAATAAGTTTTGAAAATATAAAAAAATTACCTTTTTTTCGGAAATTACCATTCATTTTGAAAATACTGATATTTTTTAACCTACTCGTACCATAGAAGTATTAAAACCCTTTCATTCAGTGAAAATTTGGTTTGGTATCTTATAAACTTTTGCAGGATTAACAAAGATGTAATGTATAATGTAGGTACTAATTTTATTAAAACCAATTGAAATTTTTCATGAAAAAAAGATTTCTTTGCTTTTAAATTATAATATCACAGAATATATAGATATACGTACATATTTCAATTTCAATACTTTAAAGATTAATTTTATCGCACAACACAATGGATCTTAATTAAGCACCATTTAAATTTAAGTACTGGTAATAATATTGCAATTAAATTAAAAAGCTTAAAATGATAAACTTAATCCATTATTCAACACCATTTTAAGTCGACTATATATTGAAAAAACAAACAAAACAAATTGATTTTCAGATAAGATAAAAAATTAAAAGATTGTCGGGATTGTCGTTAAATTTTTCTTCTTTGAAGGTTTCTCCATATTAAAAATGGAAATCACACCTGTCTGAATCCAATTGAGAAATTGAGAAAATTTTAGTCAGTTATTTGGAAATTGCTTTTAGGTACTTATTTATTAACTTATTAGGTACTTACCTACAGAGTACTTTATAATGTGTTTAACATTGATAATGCACCTAATCAACATTGATATTGATGACAGAAAAATTTTCATGTAGGTAGGTATAATTTTGTAGTTGAAAAAGCATTTCGATTAATTTTCAAATTTCATAATAAATTGAACAGATCGGCTTCAGAACAGAATACATAAAAATAATAGAAAGAATTTTTGATTAAGCTTATCTTTAGTTAGTTAGTTCTTAAGCATTAGTGAGATTTGACTATTTGGTAAATTTTCTTAATTAATACAGTATAATATGTACAAAATTCAAATTGTTAATACTAGCTATGTAGCTAGAGTATACCTAAGTAAAGGTAAACCAATTGTTGCAATATTGATGAAAAATTGGCAAAGTTGATTCATTTTTAGGTTTGCTTAGCTAGGTTATAGGTTTGAATGAGTGACTGGACGAGAATGATAAAAAAGGTTGATTTATACATACAGATATTCAATGTATGGTTTTCAGCCGCAGCTGTACAAGCATAATAAATAATTAACTAAAGGCTTGACTCAATTCCATTTCTACAAAAAAAGATATACATTGTACTAACCATAACGTAAATTTGTACATAACTAATCCTATAGCGTGTATGTATATATATGTATATACTTTGTACATAATCTGTATATTATGTAAGTATTCAGTATCTTAGTAGAGGTATTTTTTGTCAACTATGATAATGATGAGAAAAGAGTCAAGAAGGATAAAAAGTAGTTATGTACTTTCATTAATATGTACCCTACAATACATCATAAACTTAGGTACAAATTGTAAATAGCGTAGTAGGTACTTACCAGCTACCAGGTAATCCAGGCCTGTTCCTGTTTCATTCCTCAATCTAAATATAAGACAGCTCAAGATATACTAAATACTAAATACTGATTGTACTAAATACTGATTGTACTTGATGGTACTTACAACAAATGATGGTAAATGATAATGGTAAGTACATATTGAGTTTACATTTTTGTCCAAGTCCGAGGTAGCAGTCTAGACAGGTAACACGTGGATCCCTGGCCGAAAATTCCTGGCAGTAGAGTTCCTGGCGGTGAGTTCCTGGCCGAAAGTTCCTGGCAGAAAATTCCTGGCGGTGAATTCCTGGCGGTGAATTCCTGGCAGTGAATTCCTGGCCGAAAGTTCCTGGCGGTGAATTCCTGGCGGTAAATTCCTGGCCGAAAGTTCCTGGCAGTGAATTCCTGGCGGTAAATTCCTGGCAGAAAGTTCCTGGCGGTATATTTATTGCCGAAAGTTGCAATGAGTCTATACTGTA